>CAXKVI010000179.1:0-98057 GCA_964058755.1 Campiglossa producta
ATATCTCAGCGGTAGAGCAGTCGGCTGTGACTCCTGAGCGTTTTCGTTCGAGTTCTGTCAGCTGCCACATTTTTTTAGTTTTATTTTATTCTTAAAACTTTTCGGTCTAAAATTTAAACTTTTGGGTTCAAATTCAAATTTACTTTTGAAAGCTTATTCAAGATTGAATTTTGCCAACAACATTTATGTGTGCGATGTAGCTCAGTCGTAGAGCAGGCGGGCATGATGCGGGGAGTCTTGGTTCGAATTCCCGCCAACGACAAAAAATTTATTTTTTCTTTAAAAAATTGTTAAAACATTTCTTGTTTATAATTGAAACCCGATTCCTTTAGCCAATTTTCATGAAAACTGGTCTAGATTGAATTTGAATCCAAATTTGGTTTGGTCATATATGTAGTCCCAAAAAAGTTTAAAATTTAGGTTCAAATTTTTAGCCGTGTACGCCAAGAAAGCGACCTAAAAAAATTTTGAGTTGTGACGGTTTTTTATTTAGGGTGCGATAGACATATATATCGTTCTTTGAACGAAAATGGATAATGATATTTACTGTAAAAACTTTGAATTTTCATGTATAGTTAAAATGAAAACTTCCCACAAGGGAAATTTAAAAAACTGTATTTTTGATGAGAAAAATGAAGTGGTATTATATTGATAAGATATTTGTCAAATTTACAAATTTCCCCGAAAGGGAATTTTTTTTAGTATAACCCAGGTTAAAAATAGTATAAAACGGACTTATTATTTGATACTATGAAATGTTAAAAACCAGCAACCTTACTTGCCTTTCATTGGTATAAACGTTGTCTTGTTTAGTTTTTTTGGTTACAATATTTGTTTTTTTTTTTTAGTTTTTTTTTTATGCAATATAATAAATAATGCGAATTGCATTAGCCATAAACTAGAAAACAGAGGAAATTAGTTAATGCTTTTAAATTATGTACATATGTCTCATTCATCACATATCGTCCCGCGTCTGCCTTAACCGCGTAAAAACACTTTTTGAGAAAACTGGTTTTTTATGTGAAAAAGCCCTTCAGATATCGAGAAACCCGAAAAAACCAGTTTGGTAAAATAAAAAAACCTTCGTGGTTTTTGGTGCAACCAGTTATCTCGTAATTACATTTTTAGTATGATAAACATAAGAATTTGAGCTGGGGTTCTTGGTTTCCTGAAATATTTCTCTTTTGTAGATACTGGTTAAGGCAGAAATGGGACGACATGTAAACATCCTTATTTAAGAGTGTAAGTATGTAGACTTTTCCAAAGTTTTATGTTGAATTATGTTTGCAAATACTCCTCAAAAAAACCTTAATGCTTAATTAGATGTGTTTCTTTGGTGCGGCCAGAATTGCTACTTGCAGACAGTCATGCAATTCAGCCAAATTATGTGAAACTATTTCCGAACTAATAACTTGCTATGCCTCTCCTCTACAAATATTAATTTGTGTAGGTACGTGCCCTGAAGGAAATTCTAAAAGTAAAATATGAGGAACCGATTCTATGAAAATTTCCATCAATTTTACTAACCATCTAAAATATTACAAAATTTCTATTCTTAGAAAATTTAATTTTATCGTCGCTCGCTTGCCAGAAGCAAGAATGTGTAAAAATTTTAATTTTGGAAAACCGAATTTGAATGTTTATTGCTCACACAAAAGTTTAAAATTTTATTTCTTGACATAAACATATTTTTGCAAGTCACATTCTCATAACACTCTTTCCACTGATAATTTTTACGTTAATATTCCATCAACATCTCGAGATTCGGCACATACAACTTTTAAAAATTTTCAAAGTAAATTTTTTAAACACGGCTAAAAATTTGAACCTAAATTTTAAACTTTTTTGGACTACATATATGACCAAACCAAATTTGGATTCAAATTCAATCTAGACCAGTTTTCATGAAAATTGGCTAAAGGAATCGGGTTTCAATTATAAACAAGAAATGTTTTAACAATTTTTTAAAGAAAAAATAAATTTTTTGTCCGTTGGCGGGAATTCGAACCAAGACTCCCCGCATCATGCCCGCCTGCTCTACGACTGAGCTACATCGCACACATAAATGTTGTTGGCAAAATTCAATCTTGAATAAGCTTTCAAAAGTAAATTTGAATTTGAACCCAAAAGTTTAAATTTTAGACCGAAAAGTTTTAAGAATAAAATAAAACTAAAAAAAATGTGGCAGCTGACAGAACTCGAACGAAAACGCTCAGGAGTCACAGCCGACTGCTCTACCGCTGAGATATGACGCACATGAAGTTTTTGTGGGAAAAATTCAATTATAATAAAACAAACCAAAAATAAAAAATTTAGACAGCTTTTTCATTTAGATTTTAAATCGAAACCAAAAGAAATTGAAAATCTTTGTAGGTATTTGGACGGTTTGAAATATTGCACAAAAAAGTTTGAGAAATTGATTAATCTTTATACGAGTTTAAAATTTAGGTAAATTTTTTTAGCCGTGAAATTTTCGGTGTGCCGGAAACATGGATGTGTTGCAGTCAATAATAGACACCATGGCGAATACGTAACAATTTTGTTGCACATTCATATTTCTGAAAAATTTAGAAATTTATTTTTTAAACCTTTTCGTTACGCCAAAAACATGTATGTATGTGTAGCACATTCGTTTTTCTGGCACAACTTTCAGAGATTGAACTACAGATTCATGAAAATGGCATTACAAAGTTCCGGGGGTTCTTTCTTTCTTTGGAAACCTAGGATGTCCGTGAATCGTAGCGAAACGAGAGGATAACTACGTGAGCCTATTAACTCAAATCTGAAAAATTGGTACATTCCTGCTTCTGGCGAGCGAGCGAAGATTTGTAACTTAATATAAAATTATATAAGAACCATAATATATCTACATAAGTTCAAGAAATGTGAACCTCCATTATTTCGTGATTATAGAGCAAACCAATAAAGCGAAAGAAAAACTTAACATAACATAAGTTTACATTACATAACAAACATAACAATTAATAAAAAAAAAAAAGCATAACATTACATAACATAACAAAACAATTAATAAAAAGATTAACATAACAAAGCATAGCAAGACATAACAAAGTATAACAAAAATGAAGGTATTTAGCATAGCATAAAATAAAATGATGTAACATAACCTCACTTAACATAACAAGATATAGCATAACATAAGATCAAATTACTTATCATTACCACAACAAGAAGAATCTAACATAAAACACATAACATAAATTAAAATAATAAAACATAACAAAACATACATAAAATAACATACCAAAAAATTACATAGCGTAACATTACACAAACATATAACATAACCTAATACGTCATATGACAACATAACATAACATAAATTAATGTAATACTTAACTTAACATAACTGCAAATAAGATAACGTAACTAACATAATAAAACATTACATAACATCATAGAATAAAAAGCATTTCATAGCATATCGGAGCATAGCATAGACAACTTTTCGGCTGTTAAAATAACTACCCTTCGTTGGCAAACACGTGACTTACAGGCCACAAAATTCCTAGAGGGTATTTTTTTGTTAAACCATACTTCCGATATTACTCATCATACGTTTTCGTCCTGGTTTTCACTGTAATTTTTTGGCAATTTTACAAATGTTTTTCTACACACACACACAAACACACGTTCATAAAATCACAAATATGAGCTTACATGATTTAACGGCCTAAAAGCAAACACTCAAGGCTAAGAACTGTGAAGGTTTCCCATTAGAACATTCGGTATGACAAATTATGTTGAATTTATGGTGCATGCCACACAAGCCAAAAGTTGGCAACTCGAAAACAATTAGTGCAAAGGAAATGTTGCAACAACTTATACACACACACACACACACATGCGTACAATTGAATGTTTACCCTGCAAACGCTAACATTTACTTAGCTCTGACTCAAACTTGTGAATTCCAGCGCCAAACCCCTTTTCTCACAGATACAAATGCTCTGGCACATATACATACGCACTTGCTCATATATTTGTAGAAGGCACAAAGCGCCAATTAAGGAAACAATTATAATTCGTAAACGGAAAATCACTGCACACATATAAAAGTGGTTATAAGCACATAAAGCTGTACAAATATGCACACATATACATAAACGTTTAAACTGCTTAAAACTTGTATATATAACCACCAACGTCTAAACTAACATATTGACTTTTTTTGGTTTTACTTCAAGGCTCTATTGGTGATTATTGGGTAAAACGGTGTAAAAGTTTTCGTTTTTACTAATTACTTGTAAATTCTAAACTTACATATCTAGGTAAAAGTTGATACGTTTATTGGTTGCTTTTCACGTACATATACCTACATACAGATGTTTAGACGTGTAACGCAAGCAAATGTTTCCTTCTCCGTATCTGTGCTGATTGTAGAAATCAGTAGGAAATAATCGTGCACTAGCAATTAAAGTTTGATCTAAGGAAATGCAATCAGTAGCAAACTTTTAATGTATATCACCTGCTAAGTGTAAAAATTCTTAATTTAGTAGTCACGAAAAACTTGCTGCCTCTTATGCGCTTAGGAAACTATAGACTTTACTAGCTAACTTCTCATAATTTAGGGAAGCTATTACACGGCTAAAAAAATGAACCCAAATTTCAAACCCGTATAAAGTTTAATCCCTGCAAAGCTTATACGGCTTTGCCAAATGACGTTGAGCAATACTAACAGCTCCGTCAGAGTCGGGAAGGACCTCTCTGAGCCATTTGAAACCAAACGAGGCTTCAGACAGGGCGACTCCCTTTCGTGCGATTTCTTCAACCTGATGCTGGAGAAGATAATTCGAGCAGCAGAGCTAAACCGCAATGGTACAATCTTTTACAAGAGCGTGCAATTGCTGGCGTATGCCGATGATATTGATATCATTGGCCTTAACAACCGCGCCGTAAGCGCTGCCTTCTCTGGACTGGATAAAGAAGCGAAAAAAGTGGGTCTTGCGGTCAACGAGGACAAGACGAAGTATTTGCTGTCATCAAAGAAAGAATCGGCGCACCTGTGCCTTGGCAGCCACGTCACTGTTGATAGTTACAAATTTGAAACTGTGAGGGACTTCGTCTATTTGGGAACCAGCATTAACACCGAAAATAATATCAGTCTAGAAATCCAACGGAGAATCACTCTTGCGAAAAAGTGCTACTTTGGACTGAGTAGGCAATTGAGAAGTAAAGTCCTCTCTCGAAGAACAAAGATCGCGCTCTATAAGTCTCTCATCATACCTGTCCTGATGTATGGCTCAGATTCATGGACAATGTCAAGAGAAGATGAGATGGCCCTTGGAGTATTTGAGAGAAAAGTTCTCCGGAAGATTTATGGTCCTTCCCGTGATGCCGACGGCGAGTATCGAAGGAGATTTAACGATGAGCTGTACGAGATTTACGCAGATCTGACCATAGTCCAGCGAATTAAAGCCCAAAGGCTCCGCTGGCTGGGTCACGTCATGCGAATGGACAAAGAAGCTCCAGCCCAGAAGGTTTTCCAATCGTCACCCGAATTCGGCAGCAGAGGAAGGGGGAGGCCTCGACTGAGATGGAAACAACAGGTGGAGGATGACTTGAACTCCCTTGGGGTTTCCAATTGGCGTCAGTTATCGCTAAAAAGGAATGACTGGCGTGCTTTGATAGGCGACGGCCAAAACCGCTTAGGCGGTTAAGCGCCAATAAATGATGATGATAAAGTTTAATCAATTTTTCAAACTTTTTTGCACAATATTTCAAACCGTCCAAATACCTACAAAGATTTTCAATTTCTTAAGGTTTCCATTTAAAATCTTAATGAAAAATCAGTCTACATTTTTATACCCAGCTGTACTTGTACACAGGGTATTATAACTTTGTTAGGATAACGGTTGGTTGTACAGGTATAAAGGAATCGAGATAGATATAGACTTCCATATATCAATATGATCAGGATCGAAAAAAAATTTGTTTGAGCCATGTCCGTCCGTCTGTCCGTCCGTCCATCCGTCCGTCCGTCCGTCCGTCTGTCCGTTAACACGATAACTTGAGCAAATAATGAGATATCTTCACCAAATTTGGCATGCGTACTTATTTGGGTTCAGAATAGATTGCTATTGAAAATGGGTAAAATCGGACCATAACCACGCCCCTTTTTCGATATCGAAAATTTCGAAAAACGTATAAAATGGGTTAATTCAATATTAGAAGCAGCTACAATGATAAAATTTGCAATATGTATTGATTTAGATGTTCTAAGGCTGATTTTATAAAAAATTTTGAAAAGGGGGCGTGGTACCGCCCACGTATATTTGAAGAAATTTTAAAATTTTGACTCTTAATAACTTCAGAACAGTTTATGCTAGTATAACGAAATTTCGTAGAGGACATACTATTGTTGTGGTAAATTCAGCTATAGAAAATAAACGAAATCGCTTCGCGACCACGCCTACTTTTTCATAAAAGTTATATTGAAAGGAGGTGGAAATATTGAAAAATCCATATCTAATTAACTGATTTCGCTATAATAATATAATTTGGTACATACATCAACTTTCATATTCTTTACATAATTTTTTCAAAATTTTGGAAAGTGGGCGTGGCACCGCCCACTTATGAGTCAAGCAATTTTTAAATTCGACTGCTAACAACTTCAGAACGGTGTGAGATAGATTTACGAAACTAGGTACCAGGCATGTTATGTTTATGTAGAGTACTACCACAGAAAATAAGAAAAATCGGTGAACGATCACGCCCACTTTATGTGCACAGCTGGGTATGTAATGTTCGGTTTCACCCGAACTTAGACTTCCTTACTTGTTTATTTTTGGTTTGTTTGAATGTAATTGAATTTTGCCCACAATAACTTAATGTGCGTCATAGCTCAGCGGTAGAGCAGTCGGCTGTGACTCCTGAGCCTTTTCGTTCGAATCCTGCCAGCAGCCACATTTTTTTAGTTTAATTTTATTCTTAAAACTTTTCAGTTTAAAATTAAAACTTTTTGGTTTGAAAATTAGAATTTTTTGGTTTAAAATTAAAACTTTTTGGTTTGAAAGTTAAAACATTTCGGTCTAAAATTCAAACTTTTGGGTTTGAAAATTCAAATTTATTTTTGAAACTTATTCAAGATTGAGCGATGTAGCTCAGTGGTAGAGCAGACGGGCATGATGCGGGAAGTCTTGGTTCGAATTCCCGCCAACGGACAAAAAATTCATTTTCTGGACAGGAAGTTAAAATGGAAGGAGAATTTGCAGATAGATCTACACTGCAATTATCCCACGATATATCGTCGCTCCCAACGAAGACTAATACGGTTCAGTTTTCTGCGTCGAAGGCTAACACACTTCGTTCTCTGCATCGAAGACTAACACACTTCATTCTCTGCGTCGAATACTAACGTAGTTCGGCAGGCAGGAAAAAAAAGTTGGAATGTCGACTTAGTCTTACCCCTAAAAAGTTAGGTATAGATGAGAAAATAAGACTTGTAAAAATTAGCGCTCTTACTTAACCCTTAGGGGTGGCTATTTTTTTCGCCCTTTCCCATACATTTTGTATGGGGAAAAATGGCATGTTTTTTTTTTTCAAAGTGAATTTTCTTTCAATTTTTGAAACTTTTTTCAAAATATTTTTGCATACACCCAAAGTGGAAGCCTTGAAGCTTCCAAAATGGTATGCCATGTGCGATTATCTTAACTATTAAAATAATTACAGCCATTTAAAATTTACTGGATTTTATACGTGTTACTGTGTATGTGTGTGTAATAGTACAAAACTCAGTCATTTTTAAATGGCTGTAATTATTTTAATAGTTAAGATAATCGCACATGGCTTACCATTTTGGAAGCTTCAAACCTTTAGCTTTAAGAGTATGCAAAAATATTTTCAAAAAAGTTTCAAAAATTAAAAGTAAGGAAGTCTAAGATCGGGTGAACCCAAAATTAAATACCCAGCGGTAATTTTCAGAACGGGATAACAATGATATAGGCCCTAGGAGGATTTAGCTAAAGTTTTTACTATCTTAGCTATTTACCTTACCGAATTATGTCAATTTATGTGATTTTCGAAATGTTCCATATCGAAAGTGGGCGTGGTCGGAAAGCGAATTCGTCAAATTAAATCAGGTATACTCCCTATTATGCTAGTATACCTTGCACCAATTTCATCGCTCTACCGTAATAAGTTAAAAAGTTATGACCCGTGAAATTTTCAAATATGCCTCCCTGAAAAGTGGGCGATGCCATGCCTACTTTTAAAAATTTATCAAAAAATAATAATAGAATGACTAGCGGATTCATCCTACCTAACTATATCATTTTAGCCATTTCCGTTACCGAAGTATGTCAAAATATGTGATTTTCGAATTTTTCGGTATCGAAAGTGGGCGTGGGTGGAGGGCGATTTTATCCAATTTCATCAGGTATGCTCCCAACAATACTAGTATGCTTTGTGCCAAATTTCATCGTTCTACCCTAATCAGTTTAAAAGTTACGACCAGTCAAATTTTCAAAAATGCCCCCTTAAAAGTGGGCGGTGCCACGCCCACTATAAAAAATTTATGGAAAAATCATAAGAGAATGACCAGGGGGATTCACTTATAAAATTATATAATTTTAGCCATTTCAGCCGAGATATGTCAATTTGTGTGATTTTCGAAAATTTCGATATCGAAAAAGGGGGCGTGGTTATCATCCGATTTCGCCATTTTCAATAGCAACCTACCTTGGCCAGAAGGTAACCTGTTTACAAAATTTCATGCAAATATCTCAATTTTTACTCAAGTTATCGTGTACACAGACGGACAGACCGGCGTACACGCCTTATTGAACTCCTCTTTTCAACCTAAGAACTTTCATATATGGAACTCTATATCTATCTCGATTATTTTTTGCCGTTACGTACTACCGCTATGTGAACAAAATTAATATACCCTTGTACTAGTACTAGTACGCTGTGTATCAAAAGCATTCATTTAAGTACGTGTCGCGCAGAACTTTTGCATTCAATTTAAAAGAAGAGGGGGAAATTAAAACAAATCTCTTTCCAAACCGACAAGTAACAACAATAACAATCTCAATGTCAATTATTTGCAATTTCGTTGTACATTTTCTATACAAAATTTTCATCATCAAATGTCTGACACCAAGAAAAATTATGTACTTTAAATAAATTGCGAAAAAATTTTACGAGCTAAACTGAAGAACACATAAAAAAAGTTCAGTGAAATGGAAGGTATGTAAGTACATACATATATATCAGCCGTTTAAAGCACAAGTTGTATAAGTCCAGTTTTCGTTTTTTTTTTTAGTTATGTATGACACTATGTAGGGGAAGATGTGTTCTATATAACACGCTAACGGGGTAACTCCTATCACCCATAGAAACCGTATAGATACCTAAATAGCGGGACTAACTTGTGAAATCAAGGGAACCCCCTATTTGTTGACAACATAAAACCTTGAATATCTTAGTTCGAGAAAAGGTGGACTTATGCCACTTGTGCATTAAACGGCTCATATGTAGGTATGTACATAGGTGAGGTTACTAATAAAAGCCAGTAGAAGCAAAATGTTATGCTTGAGCAAACAGCTGGAGAATCGTTTTCGAAGAGGGGGAAGAAATATTTCATTTATTGGTAATGGAATAATTTAATTTTAGGTTAAAATGATTTTTTAATGGTTATTTTTATAGCTTATCTGTGGCAGATATATGTATATGTTCGTGTATGAACATTCATTCATACAAAGCTGCTGCTGTCGTGTGTAGATCACCGTATTGGAGTGAATAGGTGTGAAAGACAAATTTTTAGGCGTTTAACGTAAAAACTATACCAGGGGAAAGAGTATAATCTTATAACTTTAAGCGAGCTACACTTGTATATTTGTATATTTGTACATTTGTATATTGGATGAAATTTTGAATATAGATAGTATGGTTGATTCTAAGACTATCACCCAAAGTGGCGACCACAGGGTTGCGACCTATCTAATTTTTTTTAAATTATGGAGTTAGATATGCCATTATGGCTATCAAATGAAAGGTATTTTCGCTGACATACCAACTAAAATATTTTCAAGTAGGGTAGCCGCCCAGGGTTACCATATTACCGTATTGTGTTTGTATTGTATATAGAATTTTCAGGTCGAATGAAACCTTTTTCAAATGAAATTAAACTTTTTTCAAAGGTTTCATTTGACTTGAAAAAGTTTCATTTCATTTGAAAAAAAGGTTTCATTCGACCTGAAAATGATATATTTTTGGGATCATATTTGGATTATTTTAGAATCAATTTTGGGGTCATTTTGGAATCATTTTGGAGTCATTTTAGGATTATTTTTGGATAATTTTTGGAACATTTTGGGAACATTTGAGGGTCTTTTTGCGGTCGTTTTGGGATTATTTTAGGATTATTTTGGGAAAATTTTTGGATAATTTTGGGATAATTTTAGGGTACATTTAAGGGTATTTTGGGATCATTTGGGTATCATTTTGGGTTCAATTTCGCATCATTTTGGGAACATTTAAGGATCTCCTTGGGATCATTTTTGGATTATTTTGGGATTATTTTTGGTAATTTGGGATCATTTTGGGTAAATAGAGTTAGCGCTAAATTGATAGCACCGAGCAAGCTCGGTCACCCAGGTACTGAGAATATAAACTGCAAAAACATATTTATGTCCAAAAACTAAAATGTCAAATTTTGGCACATTCATGCTTCTGGCAAGCGAGCGGTGATATATATGGCACGAGATCTACATATATCGTATGTGTGTCTTTGATTTATTAGTCCGATACAAGTAAACATTTGAAAAAAAAAACAATAATTCCCACAGAGCCAAATTTTGGTAGACAGCCTAGGTTCGCCGTAAAAAAGAAAACTTCAAAAGTCCCCAACGATTCCATGTGTTCTAACAAAGTCATTCGGGGTCAAAAGGCAAAATTTTAGGGGTTTTGGATTTTTCTCGAAAACGGTGAGTTTTTTCGAAAAATTGAAGAGTAAAATCTAAGAGTAACTAGTTCTGAGATAATGCGATTGTAAAAATAGCTAACTCTGTAAATTATATGAAAATATATGCCACGTATGGATTTTTCAAGATTTCTCCCATACATTTTGTATGGGAAAAATGGCATTTTTTTCAATGTGAATTTTCTTTTAATTTTTGAAACTTCTCTGCAAATATTTTTGCATGCTCTTAAAGTTGAAGCTTTGAAGTTTCCACAATGGTAAGCCATGTGTGATTATCTTAACTATTAAGATAATTACAGCCATTTGAAAATGGCTTAGTTTTGTACTATTGCACACACATACAAAGTAACACGTATAAAATTTAGTAAATTTTAAATGGCTGTAATTATTTTAGTAGCAAAAATAATCGCACATTTCATACCATTTTGGAAGCCCCAAAGCTTCATCTTTAAGAGTATGTAAAAATATTAAAAATATATGGGAAAGGGCGAAAAAAATAGCCACCCCTAAGGGCTAATTTTTTGCAAGGCTTATTTTCTCATCAATACCTAAAGTTTCAGGGGGTAAGACCGAAAAAAAACAATTTTTTTTATTTGAATCACCCTAATGTATATGTATGTATGTATGTAAATATATTTACCTATTACGAATTGAAAGAAAAAAATACGCGAGCGCGTTTCACTAAAAATACATAAAAAACTTTTCCAATATATCTGCTTGTACTTCCGATGCAATATTGCCTGAAACTTCAAACTTTGCTCATCGTCTATATTATCACACACAGGCACACCTATTCACAAGCATACATAGATGAAAGGTAGTTACTTTTGCCGTTTTGTAATATTGGAAATTACTTTTTGTTTTTTTTTACAAACTTTCGGTTTTTCTGCCTTCACAAGGGAGTCCCTGCCTAGTTCGCTTTAGTTGCATGCAGCCTTGGTCCTTGGAAAAGCCTTCGTTCAACCAATCAATAGCCAAAAGTCATCAACGCTTAAGTCACTTAAGTGTTACTACTGTCGCTTACTTGGACCTGCTGATTTTCAGCTTTTGTTTCGTTTGTTATTTTATGTCTTTTTTCTTTCGCGTTTTATAGCTGATGACAGAGGACACACTTACCCTTCTGCCAACACCCACAGACGCACGTATATGCTTAGCATTATCAGAATTTGCTTTATAAAAGCTGCTTTTTTCGGATTTGTGTCTAAACTAAGTGGTTTAGGGATTTGTTTTTGTTGTGCTTTGAAAGTTTTTGTAAAGGAAAAAAATAAAATAAAAAAATCCTTGCAGCCTATGAGGATACTTAATACTTGAAAGCTTTGTTTAAGCTTTTTTTGATGCATGTTGATATCGATCACTATGTTATTGATAAATATTTTGACTAAAGCCTTCGACTCTTATGGAGTAGAAATGTGGAAAAAAAAGTTCAATTATTCTTAAGCTTTTAAGCAAGCTTAGGCCATTAAGTGATAAAGTTTGCCAAACTTTTTTGTAATTTTGAGTAAAAACTGAACCCTTTATGTATTACTTTACATGTACGGAATTAGCCTCAATTTGTTAGTTTATTTTGGGTAAAGTACCTGCTGTTTCCCTTTTCGGACAATGAAAACTAAAGGACTTTATAGGAGTATTTAGGCGAATATACTTGTATATGGCAATGCGGATTTTCCTCTACTGGGAACTTAGTATTGACACATCTCATGAGAGCATACCATACAGAAAACTCCAAAATATTTTGCACGCAGAAGTCGAGAAGAGCTATTTACTTGAAGAATATTGCACGGAGGGAAATCTACGGATGGAACATCTATAATTATTGATATCACATTAAATAAAAATTGATAATTCTGTCCCATCAATGAATATGGATGTTTCATCAATGCTTTTTTGATAAATCACTATTGAAATGGTATCCATATAAACTATTGATACATTCTAAATAGTTTAAAAAAAACAAAATTTTATATAATTTAACATCTGGTTTCAGTAAGATTCGAACCCTGCTCCTCTGGCACGTCAGCCCAGTATTCTACCATTCGGCTAAGGCATTTTATAAAATTTTAAGAAAAATGTTCAATCATAAGAAATTCAAAAAATTTTTAATTAAAAAAAAACGCTCCAACAAGTTGTAATATTGTTAGAAAATCCATAGTAAAAATTGTTGAACTATTATGATTATGCGTCCCAGAAAAATTTACATTTCTTCAATATATATTAATGCGCTGTCTCTACCATTACTACTATGCAGTAAATATGGATATGGATATACCGACAATAGAACTTCATATCACGACCATAGATATGGACATGCCGTTCAAATATATTGGTATTCTATCCATAAATATAAAAAATAGTATATCATATCGAAATGGTTGACATGTCATTTTACTTTTTATTGGGAGCAAATAATATTTGATAACTCGCTCATTCTGAATGAATATTGCATCAAACTCGTCGCTATCAATAGCGATATTGTCACAACATTCAATGCATTTCTCTCAGTGTGCCTATGTAGGGCTGTATCTCGTAAAATGACATTTAGAAACTAGCCCTTATTGCTTGAGTGTCTGCACCCACTTAAAACCCCTTCACTTCAGGCCTAAAAAGTGTTTGTTCGATTCCATACCTGGTTGATTTTTGGGATTGGTCTGGCGTCGTTTTGATTGTGATGAAACAAATAGGAGAGAGCCCCATACTCTTACAAACTTTAAGATAAAAAAGGTAGCTCATTGGGCTTCTCGTTAATCTGTGTGATAACATACCCGACATCCATATTGGTAGGATATTAAGTATGTGGAATTCGTAGGGTGCTTGGTCCACTTTCTGCACTGACCAACCACATTCGATGTTATGGTTGTGCGCGAAGAGTCACCTGGCTGTCGAAAAAGATTTATAACAAATTTTCTGTGATGTCCAGAAACAGTAACGGCCCTGAATGGCTTCTGAATAGCGCAGATCTAAATGAAATCGACACCTGGTGATTTCGGAAGATAGCTACTAATGCCCTGCAACTTTTCATTCATTCGGCTTAACAAGTCACTCGAAAAATCTTAGCTACTTCAAAAACATAACAATAACTAACAATTGAGCTGAAGAGCTTGTAAGCGAGAGTGAGAACGCACCGCACTACACTGCAATAATCATTTTGAGGTAATTTCGGGATCATTTTGGAGTCAATTTGGGGAAATTTTGGGATCATATTGGGGTCATTTTAGGATCATTTTGGAGTAATTTTGGGGCCGTTTTGAGGTCATTTGGGATTTGTTGGCGTCGTTTTAGGATCAGTTTGGGGGCAATTTAGGATAATTTTGGGGTAATTGCGGAATTATTTTCGGGTTATTTTGGGATCATTTTGGGGTAATTTTAGGATCATTTTGGGGTCAATTAGGGTAGTTTCGGGATCGTTTTGGGGTAATTTTGTGATAACTTTGGAATTATTTTGGGGTCATTTAGGGATCATTTCGCAATCATATATTGTTGGTCGCTGTCAGAAGCATGAATGTGCCAAAATTAAAATCTTGGAAAATCGTATTTGAAAGTTCATTGCTCTCGCAAAATTTGAAATTTTAGTTTTCGACATAAACATATTTTTGCAAGTTATATTCTCATTATACTCTTTCCTCTGATATATGTTTTAGGTTAATATTCCTTCAATTCCTCTTTTAAAACTTCCAAGGTAAATTTTTAAAAAAATGTTCTACACATTCATGGTCCTGGCGCAGCGAAAAAATTTAATTTCTATATTTTTTTTTTATTTTCGTTGAGCCAGTATTACGAATGTGTAGCCAAATATGTTACGTATACGCCTTGGTATCTGATTCATTCAAAATGAGAAGATGAGCGTCCAAATAAAACAAATATCAAGAATAAAAAAATATAGAAAAAAATAAATAAATGACAAACTAGACCAATTTTAGTTTGCTGTAAAAGCATTTGAATACAGCATTTCACATATACACACATATGCATGGTCTAAGTAGATATGCATTTCAATGTAAGCACAAAAATTCTAGGTCGCGAAATAAAATCAGCGACACCTGCAAAAGCGTGCGAAGTCACATGAAAATTGCAGTATACTTCCAAATGAAAGCACCCACACATTTACCTATGTGACTCGATGTGGTGGTGTGACGTTTTTGGCATACTTGCGCGCATATTCAAATACATACCAAAATGCACAGGCGCGCCAACAAACGGAAATGGTAAGTGACAGTGCGCTAAGTGCTGCCAAAAAATGTAAACGACAAACATGTTACTGTGGATATTCAGCGTAGCTTGGGAGAATGAATAAAAAATGATGCTGGGAGAAAAGTGAAAACGAAACGTTGCATGAGCCTGCATTTGTACATTTAAATATAAACATTTGGGTATGTATGTATGTATGTTTGAGAGGCATGCACGAACGAACAACTTGATTGCCGCCACTGGACTGCCGCTGAAAGCTAAAAAACGAGAGTAGATAGATACACAGTAAAAAATGAAAGTCTACTTTTAATACCAGTCGGTATTGAAATGAAACCTTTTTGGAATTAAATTTGAATTTTAATACTAAATAGTATTATTTTAAGACTCTGAAAATCTTAGAAATTAATTTATTCCAAAATGGTTTTAAAATAATACTTTTAGCAGCGCTGAGCGCCGCGTTCAAAAAATTTTAATACCTTTTAGTTTAAATTTAATGCCAAAATAATACTAAAGCGCTCTCTCTAATGTTTTAAGTATTTTTGGTATTAAAACAAAACCAAAAAGTTCTAAGCTATTCTCTCACTCTCAATTATATTGTATGTATGTATGTAAATCTATTGCTTTCAAGTTTTATGGCCTGATTTTATAAAACCAAACGCGATGCGAAGAGTTACATTCACGGGGTGAATATGAATACGCTCTTTTTGGTAACATATAAGAACTCGAACAGTCACACTCAACACAAAGAAATGCCAACTTGCCAATAACACTGTTTTACTTTTTTTCACAAAATTTGATAATTTCTTTTCTTGTTATATTAATTCAACAATAAAAATACCCTGCACTAGAACCTACACTAGGCCGAACCCAGTGTTTTGAGCTATATAACATAATTTTAGCTAATTTATTAGCAGTTGACCCCTAAAGGAAACTAATACCCATTTTCTTTTATTTTGTTTATTAAGCACTTAATATCATAATTATATATATTATAATTTGCATCTTCAACATGGGAAAGGAACCTCGCTGAACAATATTACCCACTTTTTCATCCTCTTTTTTGGTAAGCATGACCCAGTAGTATCCCCAGATTTTATCGGCTAGTGGTTGGCAGGACTACTTTCTTAGTCACGGCGCTTTCACTACCCTGCTAACCAGCAACTGAGCAATTATACCCACATTTTTAACCTCTTTTTTGGTAAGCGTGACCCAGTAGTATCCCAAGATTTTATCGGCTACTGGTTGGCAGGGCTACTTTCTTAGTCACGGCGCTTTCACTACCCTGCTAACCAGAAACTGAGCAATTATACCCACATTTTTAACCTCTTTTTTGGTAAGCGTGACCGAGTAGTATCCCAAGATTTTATCGGCTACTGGTTGGCAGGGCTACTTTCTTAGTCACGGCGCTTTCACTACCCTGCTAACCAGAAACTGAGCAATTATACCCACATTTTTAACCTCTTTTTTGGTAAGCGTGACCCAGTAGTATCCCAAGATTTTATCGGCTACTGGTTGGCAGGGCTACTTTCTTAGTCACGGCGCTTTCACTACCCTGCTAACCAGCAACTGAAAAATATTGCCACTTTTTTAACCTCTTTTTTTTATTTTGTTTGCTCCATGAATATAACACACCGCGTCGCGGTTAGTCAACGTAACTTACAAAATCAGCCCATCATTATCAAACGACGCGCAATTGCTAAAGCTTCACAGTGTTTCTAAAAGTAAAATATAATTCGGCAGTGAATTTCTATAAAATCCCTAATCCTGAAAGCGAAGAGTTCTCAGCAAATGAAGTAATTATATCAAGTAAGTAGCATATTGAATAATTACTAATATTTTGTAGAAAACATTGTATTTCTTCGCAGTTGTGGAACAATTCAACATTACTAACGAGTGTGCAATAATATTTAGAGACCGCGATGGAGCTGAAATTTGTGTGAATGATTTCCAAGAAATTATTTGCCAATATAAGAGCTGTAGCTATTTTTTATTAGAATTGAACGAAAGCTCTTCAAAGAAGGAGGCGTCAAATGTTTCCAGCTTAAACTCCAACGTAAGTATTAGAATAAAATGAGGTATATATTTTAGTGATACAAAATTTAATAGGAGTTGGAGAACTACCTCAGAAGTGGAGATTTCTCCGGCATTCTTGAGGAATACAAAAATTCTAACACATTAAGCGACTGCTCCCGACGTTCCTTAGTGCGGGAGGGTACGAACTCTTTACGCCAGCATTGTGGAAATCATCCGAGGCGCGAAGAAAAAATTGCATTAGCTGAATCAATAATACATCTATTCCCAGCTTATCGGATTAGTAATAGCAAGTGTGGTGGAATTGTGAGTATACGATTAGTAATCTTATAGCATTTTCTTTTCAATATTTTCGTGTACAAAAGCAAATTGACCAAAGTGACCTCAAAATGTCCCCAAAATGATCCCAAATTGGCCCAAAATGATCTTAAATTGGCCCCAAAATGGTCTTTAAATCCACACTGAACTAAGGCGACGCCAAGGATTCCAAAGTGACCTCAAAATGTCCCCAAAATGATCCCAAATTGGCCCAAAATGATCTCAAATTGGCCCCAAAATGGTCTTTAAATCCACACTGACCTAAGGCGACGCCAAGGATTCCAAAGTGACCTCAAAATGTCCCCAAAATGATCCCAAATTGGCCCAAAATGATCTCAAATTGGCCCCAAAATGGTCTTTAAATCCACACTGACCTAAGGCGACGCCAAGGATTCCAAAGTGACCTCAAAACGATCCCAAAATGGACCCAAAATAGTCTTTAAATCTATAGTGAATATTATAACAATATTTTTATTCGTTTATTCGAATAACATTTATTCGAAATTATTCTTACTTCTACTTTGAATATCAACTGATAACGCTTAAAACATTCCAGGATTTGTTCTACAATCCAGAAAACAATTCGGGCTATATAGTTACAAAATTGAAGAACATAAACTCCAAACTTACGAAACTCGGTAGCGGTGTAAACAAAAGACGTAAAATTTCTGAGGTGGAACAGGAAATCGACGATAGCGCGATAATTTCTGACGAAGATCTTCTTTTTTTTAAAAATTGCATAATTCCAGACGAACTGAATCTGGTGCAGGAGAAATTGCGTGAAACATTGAAAGCAAGACAAAAATTTATTGCGACTGCATCAAATGTTTTGGAACACTTTCCAATATTTTTATATGATTCGTCGCTGGTAAGATATAAGCAATTATACTATAACATATACCATAAAACTAATTATATGTTATTTGTTCTAGATTGCTTTTGATTTTAGTCTTAGATATGGGGAAGCGATTTCGAATAGTTTCTTAGATAGATATTTTTGATAGCTTTAATGTTGATGTGATGCACGACATTTTGGAAGGGGCTGTTCCTTTCATTTTAAAACTCTTTTTTCAAAGACTTGCGCAAGGCAAATACCTTTCAGTAACAGATATTAACAATAAAATTAAAAGTTTTGATTTCGGATATTTACAATGTACATGCATCCCGCCAAAAATCAGTCTTGATAAAAAATGCCGAACTTCTATTGGATTGACAGCCTCTCAAAATGTATGTCTTATTTTGCACTTTCCCTTTATATTTTTTGAATTTTATGATATACTGCCAAGTTTTTGGAATGGGATTACTTCGCTAATTCGAATAATTAAAGTTGCATTGTCCCCTTTCTAAAAAAAACACCACATAAAATCTCTTAGGGATGATATAGAGTTTCATTTACAATGTATAGTTGAAACTTATGGAGAAACCCTTCTTCCAAAACATCATTTTATGACGCACTACCCTTCAGTTTTAAGAAAAATGGGTCCGCTGATTCACACATGGGCAATGAGGTACGAGGCAAAGCATCGCGAATTCATAAGAGACGTTTCAGTTATAAATAACTATAAAAACATATGCAAATCCCTCGCAAAAAGATATCAAATAAAAATGAGTATTAAATGGGAAAGTATGCCTTTCGAAAATGAATTTCTTTTTGATACATTATATAACTTAAGTTTTGACGATTTAGATTTAAGTGCACAGAACTTTTTATCTAAGACATTTGACAGTGATAAAATACCTCAGGTATCATTAATAAAAAAGTTCAAATGCAAATATGGATACTTTTATAGGCCAGATTTTGTATTATATTTAAGAAAAGAAAACGAACGTTTTATATTCGGAAAAATAAAAAATATATATTCTATCCACAATGAAATATATTTAAGTTTACAAATTTTTGTCAGTAAGGACTTTAATACTATCTTGGAGAGTTATGAAATTACCTCAACAGATTGTTCAGAATTCGTTAATTTTTTTAACCTTAAAAATGTAAGACCTTTTGAAGTGCATTTTATAGGTTCAAAACCATTTTTGTTAATGCCCTGTGAAATAATAGGATAAAATCTGTTATATTATAGTATATATATAAAATATAAATTTATATTATTTATTTGCCTCAGGTATCATTATTTTTTATAGGCCAGAATTTATAATAGTGGTATTCATGTAATCGTAGAAGTATACGAAATGTGTATGCGCTTACGCACCCTGAATTTAAAATAAAAAATGAATTTGTGTTTAAACTATTATAATGTTTTATTTATTTTCAGGATAATTTATTTTAATCCTAATTTTAAAAAATATCAGATGTCAGAGGGATTTCTTTTGAATTTCTCTAAATTTTACTTGAAACTGATATTTTTTATATACGGGTTCATAAATTGGCCGGCACTGTATGTATAGAAGAAAATCTCAAAAGTTTCTTTTAATACTAATTATAAACTAAATCCAATGCAATTTTGGATTGGTTTTAATACCTTCCTGGAATTAAAATATCATTAATGGGTTTACTTTTAATACCAATAATGTACTATATCCAATTCAATTAAGGTTTAATTTTAATTCCAGTTATTCTTAAATCCATTCCAATTCTCGGATATATCCAATGCCATTTTAGCTTCTTTTAAGACCATTAAAAGCATTAAATTAAGAACGGTGGTTTGTTTTCTCAGAGAGAATCTTCGACTGAATTTCTCTCTCAAGAGAAATTAGACCGAACATAGTATTAATTTAATACTTTTCGGCGTTGTTATATATAAACACCAAAAAGGTATTAAAGTTAGACTTTTATTTTTACTGTGTATGCTGAGCACCTCCAAGCCATCATATGCCAAGCTACTGAAATATTCAACGACTTACATCCATATCCTGTTTATGAATTGCTTTTGATAGTTTTTCACACATACTTCGCCTTTAAGTGGGCCGCACAAGCATAAATATTACATTGCTTGTTTGTTGAAGTCGTCGCCTTCAGTAATGCTAGTCAAGTTTATTTGTATGGGATATAAAGAAAACTAACAAAAAAGCATTGACAACAAGAACAAAATGAGGGAGTTTAAAGTATAGTTTGTAGCTGCAGCAAGGATAAACATAGATACATCCAAGTATGCAGTTTTTTAAAACCAAATGCTTTTGGAATTGGTGACTTCCTTATTTTTATGTGTGTGCATTTGTCCCAAGCAAAATAAAATAAAAAAATCAAAGAAAAAATAAAATAATCTAAAATAAAATAAAATAAAAAAATAAATAAAATAAAAAAAATAAAAAAATTAAATAAAATAAATTAAAATAAAACAAAAAAAGTAAAAAATAAAATATAAATAAAAAATAGAATAAAAAATATTTTTACTTTAAAATGTTTTTAAAATGAACTAAAAACTGGAAAATAATTTCCCCTCTGCCTACATAGATTCTTCACCACGTAAAGCTTATCTGGAACATTTGTGAGTGGGAATTCTTATAGGTATTAAATAGTACTTGGAGTTTGAAAGGTATAAAAACATTGGCGCACACTAAAGATGGTTCGCATTAATTTCTAACAATCTTATTACCGATATGAGCTTTTCTAAGAAAACATCTTTTCACAATATAGCAAGCGCCAAATGTTTTTATAAATTTCAAACTCCAAGTACTATTTAATACCTATAAGAATTCCCACTCACAAATGTTCAAGATAAGCTTTACGTGGTGAAGAATCTATGTAGGCAGAGGGGAAATTATTTTCCAGTCTTTAGTTCATTTTAAAAACATTTTAAATTAAAAATATTTTTTTATTCTATTTTTTATTTTATACTTTTTAGTTGTGAGTCTGTGAAAATTTCTAAGATTGTAATTGGATATTCTGTGTCATATTAGTGGTACTCATGTAACCATATAACTTAACGAAAGCGTAAATATATACATTTAACAGCTCAGTTAGATGAATGATATAGATAAATTTATCAGCTCCACCTAGCGGAATTTTTTTTAGGAAAATATTTCTTTTCATAGTAGTAATACATGTTCCGAATTTCAGCCAAATCGGACCATAAATGCGATTTTTGAAAATATAGCGACCCACGCGCCACCTATCGGAATTTTTTCTTCATAATATTGCATTGTCATCGCGACCTGAACTGTAGTGAAAATTTCAAGACCCTAGCACAACAGGAAGTTGGTTCTAAATCGAATGCAAAAATCCGGACACAAGAACGACGAAAGCGACCTAATAAAAACATTTTAATAAAAATAAAAAATAAATAAAATAAAATAAAATAAAATAAAATAAAATAAAATAAAATAAAATAAAATAAAATAAAATAAAATAAAATAAAATAAAATAAAATAAAATAAAATAAAATAAAATAAAATAAAATAAAATAAAATAAAATAAAATAAAATAAAATAAAATAAAATAAAATAAAATAAAATAAAATAAAATAAAATAAAATAAAATAAAATAAAATAAAATAAAATAAAATAAAATAAAATAAAATAAAATAAAATAAAATAAAATAAAATAAAATAAAATAAAATAAAATAAAATAAAATAAAATAAAATAAAATAAAATAAAATAAAATAAAATAAAATAAAATAAAATAAAATAAAATAAAATAAAATAAAATAAAATAAAATAAAATAAAATAAACTAAATAAAATAATATAAAATAAAATAAAATAAAATAAAATCAAACAAAATAAAAAAAGTAAAATAAAATAAAATAAAATAAAATAAAATAAAATAAAGTAAAATAAAATAAAATAAAATAAAATAAAATAAAATAAAATAAAATAAAATAAAATAAAATAAAATAAAATAAAATAAAATAAAATAAAATAAAATAAAATAAAATAAAATAAAATAAAATAAAATAAAATAAAATAAAATAAAATAAAATAAAATAAAATAAAATAAAATAAAATAAAATAAAATAAAATAAAATAAAATAAAATAAAATAAAATAAAATAAAATAAAATAAAATAAAATAAAATAAAATAAAATAAAATAAAATAAAATAAAATAAAATAAAATAAAATAAAATAAAATAAAATAAAATAAAATAAAATAAAATAAAATAAAATAAAATAAAATAAAATAAAATAAAATAAAATAAAATAAAATAAAATAAAATAAAATAAAATAAAATAAAATAAAATAAAATAAAATAAAATAAAATAAAATAAAATAAAATAAAATAAAATAAAATAAAATAAAATAAAATAAAGTAAAATAAAATAAAATAAAATAAAATAAAATAAAATAAAATAAAATAAATAAAAATAAAATAAAATAAAATAAAATAAAATAAAATAAAATAAAATAAAATAAAATAAAATAAAATAAAATAAAATAAAATAAAATAAAATAAAATAAAATAAATAAAAATAAAATAAAATAAAATAAAATAAAATAAAATAAAATAAAATAAAATAAAATAAAATAAAATAAAATAAAATAAAATAAAATAAAATAAAATAAATTAAAATAAAAC
This sequence comes from Campiglossa producta, assembly GCA_964058755.1. Classification (NCBI taxonomy): domain Eukaryota; kingdom Metazoa; phylum Arthropoda; class Insecta; order Diptera; family Tephritidae; genus Campiglossa; species Campiglossa producta. Next base: position 22,953 of record CAXKVI010000179.1, read on the forward strand.
AAAATAAATTAAAATAAAATAAAATAAAATCAAATCAAATCAAATCAAATCAAATCAAATCAAATCAAATCAAATCAAATCAAATCAAATCAAATCAAATCAAATCAAATCAAATCAAATCAAATCAAATCAAATCAAATCAAATCAAATCAAATCAAATCAAATCAAATCAAATCAAATCAAATCAAATCAAATCAAATCAAATCAAATCAAATCAAATCAAATCAAATCAAATCAAATCAAATCAAATCAAATCAAATCAAATCAAATCAAATCAAATCAAATCAAATCAAATCAAATCAAATCAAATCAAATCAAATCAAATCAAATCAAATCAAATCAAATCAAATCAAATCAAATCAAATCAAATCAAATCAAATCAAATCAAATCAAATCAAATCAAATCAAATCAAATCAAATCAAATCAAATCAAATCAAATCAAATCAAATCAAATCAAATCAAATCAAATCAAATCAAATCAAATCAAATCAAATCAAATCAAATCAAATCAAATCAAATCAAATCAAATCAAATCAAATCAAATCAAATCAAATCAAATCAAATCAAATCAAATCAAATCAAATCAAATCAAATCAAATCAAATCAAATCAAATCAAATCAAATCAAATCAAATCAAATCAAATCAAATCAAATCAAATCAAATCAAATCAAATCAAATCAAATCAAATCAAATCAAATCAAATCAAATCAAATCAAATCAAATCAAATCAAATCAAATCAAATCAAATCAAATCAAATCAAATCAAATCAAATCAAATCAAATCAAATCAAATCAAATCAAATCAAATCAAATCAAATCAAATCAAATCAAATCAAATCAAATCAAATCAAATCAAATCAAATCAAATCAAATCAAATCAAATCAAATCAAATCAAATCAAATCAAATCAAATCAAATCAAATCAAATCAAATCAAATCAAATCAAATCAAATCAAATCAAATCAAATCAAATCAAATCAAATCAAATCAAATCAAATCAAATCAAATCAAATCAAATCAAATCAAATCAAATCAAATCAAATCAAATCAAATCAAATCAAATCAAATCAAATCAAATCAAATCAAATCAAATCAAATCAAATCAAATCAAATCAAATCAAATCAAATCAAATCAAATCAAATCAAATCAAATCAAATCAAATCAAATCAAATCAAATCAAATCAAATCAAATCAAATCAAATCAAATCAAATCAAATCAAATCAAATCAAATCAAATCAAATCAAATCAAATCAAATCAAATCAAATCAAATCAAATCAAATCAAATCAAATCAAATCAAATCAAATCAAATCAAATCAAATCAAATCAAATCAAATCAAATCAAATCAAATCAAATCAAATCAAATCAAATCAAATCAAATCAAATCAAATCAAATCAAATCAAATCAAATCAAATCAAATCAAATCAAATCAAATCAAATCAAATCAAATCAAATCAAATCAAATCAAATCAAATCAAATCAAATCAAATCAAATCAAATCAAATCAAATCAAATCAAATCAAATCAAATCAAATCAAATCAAATCAAATCAAATCAAATCAAATCAAATCAAATCAAATCAAATCAAATCAAATCAAATCAAATCAAATCAAATCAAATCAAATCAAATCAAATCAAATCAAATCAAATCAAATCAAATCAAATCAAATCAAATCAAATCAAATCAAATCAAATCAAATCAAATCAAATCAAATCAAATCAAATCAAATCAAATCAAATCAAATCAAATCAAATCAAATCAAATCAAATCAAATCAAATCAAATCAAATCAAATCAAATCAAATCAAATCAAATCAAATCAAATCAAATCAAATCAAATCAAATCAAATCAAATCAAATCAAATCAAATCAAATCAAATCAAATCAAATCAAATCAAATCAAATCAAATCAAATCAAATCAAATCAAATCAAATCAAATCAAATCAAATCAAATCAAATCAAATCAAATCAAATCAAATCAAATCAAATCAAATCAAATCAAATCAAATCAAATCAAATCAAATCAAATCAAATCAAATCAAATCAAATCAAATCAAATCAAATCAAATCAAATCAAATCAAATCAAATCAAATCAAATCAAATCAAATCAAATCAAATCAAATCAAATCAAATCAAATCAAATCAAATCAAATCAAATCAAATCAAATCAAATCAAATCAAATCAAATCAAATCAAATCAAATCAAATCAAATCAAATCAAATCAAATCAAATCAAATCAAATCAAATCAAATCAAATCAAATCAAATCAAATCAAATCAAATCAAATCAAATCAAATCAAATCAAATCAAATCAAATCAAATCAAATCAAATCAAATCAAATCAAATCAAATCAAATCAAATCAAATCAAATCAAATCAAATCAAATCAAATCAAATCAAATCAAATCAAATCAAATCAAATCAAATCAAATCAAATCAAATCAAATCAAATCAAATCAAATCAAATCAAATCAAATCAAATCAAATCAAATCAAATCAAATCAAATCAAATCAAATCAAATCAAATCAAATCAAATCAAATCAAATCAAATCAAATCAAATCAAATCAAATCAAATCAAATCAAATCAAATCAAATCAAATCAAATCAAATCAAATCAAATCAAATCAAATCAAATCAAATCAAATCAAATCAAATCAAATCAAATCAAATCAAATCAAATCAAATCAAATCAAATCAAATCAAATCAAATCAAATCAAATCAAATCAAATCAAATCAAATCAAATCAAATCAAATCAAATCAAATCAAATCAAATCAAATCAAATCAAATCAAATCAAATCAAATCAAATCAAATCAAATCAAATCAAATCAAATCAAATCAAATCAAATCAAATCAAATCAAATCAAATCAAATCAAATCAAATCAAATCAAATCAAATCAAATCAAATCAAATCAAATCAAATCAAATCAAATCAAATCAAATCAAATCAAATCAAATCAAATCAAATCAAATCAAATCAAATCAAATCAAATCAAATCAAATCAAATCAAATCAAATCAAATCAAATCAAATCAAATCAAATCAAATCAAATCAAATCAAATCAAATCAAATCAAATCAAATCAAATCAAATCAAATCAAATCAAATCAAATCAAATCAAATCAAATCAAATCAAATCAAATCAAATCAAATCAAATCAAATCAAATCAAATCAAATCAAATCAAATCAAATCAAATCAAATCAAATCAAATCAAATCAAATCAAATCAAATCAAATCAAATCAAATCAAATCAAATCAAATCAAATCAAATCAAATCAAATCAAATCAAATCAAATCAAATCAAATCAAATCAAATCAAATCAAATCAAATCAAATCAAATCAAATCAAATCAAATCAAATCAAATCAAATCAAATCAAATCAAATCAAATCAAATCAAATCAAATCAAATCAAATCAAATCAAATCAAATCAAATCAAATCAAATCAAATCAAATCAAATCAAATCAAATCAAATCAAATCAAATCAAATCAAATCAAATCAAATCAAATCAAATCAAATCAAATCAAATCAAATCAAATCAAATCAAATCAAATCAAATCAAATCAAATCAAATCAAATCAAATCAAATCAAATCAAATCAAATCAAATCAAATCAAATCAAATCAAATCAAATCAAATCAAATCAAATCAAATCAAATCAAATCAAATCAAATCAAATCAAATCAAATCAAATCAAATCAAATCAAATCAAATCAAATCAAATCAAATCAAATCAAATCAAATCAAATCAAATCAAATCAAATCAAATCAAATCAAATCAAATCAAATCAAATCAAATCAAATCAAATCAAATCAAATCAAATCAAATCAAATCAAATCAAATCAAATCAAATCAAATCAAATCAAATCAAATCAAATCAAATCAAATCAAATCAAATCAAATCAAATCAAATCAAATCAAATCAAATCAAATCAAATCAAATCAAATCAAATCAAATCAAATCAAATCAAATCAAATCAAATCAAATCAAATCAAATCAAATCAAATCAAATCAAATCAAATCAAATCAAATCAAATCAAATCAAATCAAATCAAATCAAATCAAATCAAATCAAATCAAATCAAATCAAATCAAATCAAATCAAATCAAATCAAATCAAATCAAATCAAATCAAATCAAATCAAATCAAATCAAATCAAATCAAATCAAATCAAATCAAATCAAATCAAATCAAATCAAATCAAATCAAATCAAATCAAATCAAATCAAATCAAATCAAATCAAATCAAATCAAATCAAATCAAATCAAATCAAATCAAATCAAATCAAATCAAATCAAATCAAATCAAATCAAATCAAATCAAATCAAATCAAATCAAATCAAATCAAATCAAATCAAATCAAATCAAATCAAATCAAATCAAATCAAATCAAATCAAATCAAATCAAATCAAATCAAATCAAATCAAATCAAATCAAATCAAATCAAATCAAATCAAATCAAATCAAATCAAATCAAATCAAATCAAATCAAATCAAATCAAATCAAATCAAATCAAATCAAATCAAATCAAATCAAATCAAATCAAATCAAATCAAATCAAATCAAATCAAATCAAATCAAATCAAATCAAATCAAATCAAATCAAATCAAATCAAATCAAATCAAATCAAATCAAATCAAATCAAATCAAATCAAATCAAATCAAATCAAATCAAATCAAATCAAATCAAATCAAATCAAATCAAATCAAATCAAATCAAATCAAATCAAATCAAATCAAATCAAATCAAATCAAATCAAAATTTCCAGAATTAATTCTGGAAAACGTGTCTACGCGGCTATCTCGAAATTATATTATTTATATGTGTATTTATATATATATACTCTACCCGATGTTGAATTTTATTATTTATCTATATTTTGCTACGCGTCCGGAGTCACCACACGTCCCCAACAGCTTTATCGCCATATACATCAGGTATGATGGTAAGCTGACTATGGAAACTTATCGCTACCTGTGAAGTCAGCCTTATGCAACGTTTTAGTCTGGGGACGTGTGGCCACCCACGGTCGCTAGCCAAGTATATCGTTGTTATCGAAGGATATATCATCTCTAATTGTTGAATTTAATTAAAAGGGTTGTATCAACGCGTTTGAAAATTCGGCTATTTGCTAAATAAAATTAATAAAAAATAAATAGTTCATTTATAGTGAAGTATTTGGCTATTGACATTTAATTAAAATCAAGTAAATAATCGTATGCTGGCGCTTTCTTAAAAAACCTAGAGCTACGCGCATATCTAGAAAAAAGTGAACAGCAAAGCCGCCACTAGCAAAAAGGGTGAAGAACGAAAGCAGCGCAGCGGTCGGCTAACGACAACGATTTCAGTGCCGGAGCAGAACCAAACGCAGCAGAAGACCAGTCCCTGGGAAGTCCCCGTAAGTAACCCCGATCTAATTAATTAAACACTGCCCATATTGTTGGTCACCCATTAACCATTGGTCCTTCTTCGCCATAAACGAATCCAGCGCCTAAAACCCCTAATTTAATTAGAAATCCCCTGATTTGGTCCATTACAAAAAGTAATTTTCCCGCCAAAAATATTTAATTCCCGCCAAAGTCAGTAAGTGGCATATATATATATCCCCATATAATATATATAAACATATACAATAATCTAGTGCCGTTGACTTGTCCCTTGCGGTAGAATTTAATACATACATATAAAAATATACAATATATTGTAACAACCCAGCAATAAATTGACTGGTCCGGTAAAAAGTTGCGCAACCCAGTAGTCAAAAATTGTCGTTCAAGCCAACTGGTCCCCAAGTACTCCCTTTTCATTACAAAGTACTCCTCCCTACATTATCAGGAAAATTACAATTTCGGCACCCCCTAATAAATAAAAACAGCCGTAGCTGAAGAAAAAGAACATTCCCAAAATTGCGCCTGTGAAATTAAGCAAATCTCTCTTCAGAATGACATCTGTAGCCGAAAATAAATTTATTTCTGAAACCGATAATTTCACAGATTATTGCACACGGTTCCGCTCAACCCCCCTTCAGGATAATACCGAGGCAGCCCTTAAGTTGAAAGACAAAAATATCGATGTATTTTGGGAGAGAGTACAGGCCTCATATGATTTGGTAGTTGAAACAGACGACCAAGACCTCCCCACAGACTTTAAGTCCGCCGCTTTCGGTAAATACCGAGCCTGTCTCATAGCATATGAGGAGACCAAAGCACTTATAGGCGATCAACTGCAACTCAAACAATTGAGTAATCCCCCACCAGCAGTTCAAAGCCAACCCCCCTCAGAGTCATCCCATATGAACCTAAAAGTCCCCCCATGTGATACAGAAGTTTTTTATGGAGGGTATGATCAATGGCCGTCATTCCGTGACTTGTTCACTGCGGTGTATATCAACCACTCGAAACTCTCCAGTGCCCAGAAGCTGTATCACCTCCGACTTAAAACTAAAGGAAAGGCAGGCCAAATAGTGGAACAATTTCCCCTAAGCGATGACAATTTCGCCCTAGCATGGGAAGCTCTCAAGGCTCGCTATGAAAATAAAAGAGTCTTGGTCGATAACCAAATCAAAATCCTCATGAACCTCAAGCAAATTCAATCAGAAAATAGTGAGGATATACAGAGGCTACAGTCATCTGTGAATAATTGTCTCCAGATACTAGCCACCCAGCAGGTCCCAACAGCGAACTGGGACCCCATATTGATTTATATAGTCACCTCAAAGCTACCTGAAAATACCGTAGCGCTGTGGGAGCAATCTTTAAGCTCCAGAAGAGACCTCCCGAACTGGTCCCAAATGAACCAGTTTCTGACTACCCGCTATGAGATAGTGGAAAGGGTGGATCAATGGCGACCAGCCAAACCCCGATATAATCCACCCTCCGCAAACTTCTCTAGACCCCACTATAGTCAGAACAACCCCCAGTTCAGGCAGTCTCAACCCCAAAATAACAGCAATCCCCCCGTTACACATACAAAGTCACATGCTACGGAGCATCAAAAGTATTTTGCATGTAAACTATGCAAGCAGTCAACCCATACCCTTCAAAGCTGCTTGCGGTATAAAAGAATGCCAATCTCCGAGCGCAGAAAATTCGTGAGAGAAAACAGTATATGCGAAAACTGTTTAGCCCAGACACATCTACTAAAAGACTGCCAAAGCACGAGAACGTGCATGCACTGCCAAGGCCGACACAACACCACCCTTCACGACACACGTACTCCCAGTACGAATGCCGGAGCTCAAAGGACAATATCCCAGGTAGCCACGACTCAGGACATCAGTCAGTCACCTCATGAAGGAGATCCCCCTAGTCCCAGCACATCCGAAGTTCAGTCCTTCCACGCCGAAAATGATAGCAAAATCATACTCCCAACGGCAATGGTCACGGTTGAACATAGAGGAGACCTCTTCAAGCTGCGAGCCTTGGTGGACCAAGGCTCCGAAAGGAGCTTCATCTCCTCTAAAGCTCAAACCCGGCTCGGGCTCCCCTACACCCACTCATCATTTGAGATCTCAGGCATGGGAGGGGGAGTTGTACAGACATCCAACAAACTTTGCTCCCTTACACTAACCTCAAATGACCGCAAAGTGAAAATAAGAGCGCAAGCCATAGTTCTAACCCGTCTCACAAGGCTTCTCCCAACCCTCAAACTGAATCAAGAACTGAAAGTTAAATGGTCTCATCTCACCCTGGCAGACAAGAATTGTCAAAACCCTTCTCAAATCGATTTGGTACTAGGCAGTGATCTCATCCCAGAGATAATGCTTAATGGCATCGAAAAGATCTCCCCCACACTGCTAGCACAAAATACCATATTTGGCTGGGTACTAAGTGGCCAAGTCCCCGAAAGAGTTGCAGTCCACTCCACGCAAGCATGGGAGGTAACAAATGAACAGCTGAATGAACAGCTTAAACAGTTCTGGGAAATCGAAGAGGTACCCAGAGTGCGAGTGGAAACCCCAGAAGACCAAATGTGCGAGGACCTTTTCCAAAACACTACCACTCGAACAAATGACGGTCGATACATGGTCCGGCTCCCCTTTAAACCAACATTCCCGACCAGTATCGACCTAGGACCATCCCGAAACGCAGCCCTGCGTCAGTATGTTGGCATGGAACGTACTCTCCTCAAAAAGGGCAATCTCAAATCCCAGTACGATAAAGTACTGGAAGAATATCTTTATCTCGGCCACATGGAAGAATGTAGTACTGAGGAAATAGAATCCCAAGGCAAGTACTACTCTTTCTATCTCCCTCACCATGCGGTCGTTAAACCAGAAAAGAAAACTACAAAGGTCCGAGTAGTATTTAATGCGTCGAAAAAGTCCGTAAACGGTCACTCCCTCAACGACGTGTTATGCACCGGACCCACTCTCCAACCCGATCTGAGACTGATGCTCCTGAAATGGAGAACGTACAAATACGTTTTTAACGGCGATGTTGAGAAAATGTACCGCCAGATTCTCGTACACCCCGATGACCGAGACTATCAGCGGATTATCTTCCGCACTCCCCAAGACCGTCAAATAAAGGATTTTAAGCTAAACACGGTCACTTTCGGTGTCAATTGCGCACCCTTCCTGGCGATACGCACCCTTCACGAGCTCTCTAAAGACGTATCCGATTCTCATCCAAACGCAGCCCCAATATTAAAGTCAGAAACTTATGTGGACGACATTTTATCTGGCAGCCATGATCTGCAATCAGCCCAGCAATCTCTGTACGAAGTTATAGACTCCCTCAACTCTGCCGGCTTCCCTCTAAAAAAGATCACGGCGAACCATCCCAAAATCCTCCAGCATGTCCCAAAGGCAGACCTACTTGAAACCGATTTTCTCGAGTTTGAAAAAAGGAGTACTGCCAAAACCCTAGGAATACAGTGGAATGCACTCTCAGATCAATTCTCTTATAAAGTCGATACCGATCCAGCCTCTACAGCCTCTACCAAGCGACAAATACTCTCCTCTATCGCAAAACTTTTCGACCCCGCAGGGTGGCTTACGCCCATTATGATACAAGCCAAGATCCTGATGCAGGAGTTATGGCTAGACGGGACCGATTGGGACGAGCAAGTCAAACCGACCCGTCTAGTCAAATGGGCACAATTCGCCAAAAACCTCCAAACGATTTCTGCCATACAAATACCCCGATGGGTTGACTTCACCCCTGACCAACATGTTGAGCTCCATGGTTTCTGCGACGCCTCAGAAAAAGCTTATTGCGCTAACCTCTACGTGCGAACTACTGTCGGCACGCAGGTCTTCTCTCACCTCCTAGTGTCCAAAGGCAAAGTGGCTCCTCTCAAAACCGTCAGTCTGCCACGCCTGGAACTTTGCGGAGCGCTGTTACTAGCTAAATTAATCGCAGTAGTACAACCCCATCTCGGTCTCAGTCAAAGGAAGTTAATTATGTGGTCCGATTCCGAAATAGTGTTAGCCTGGCTCGAAAAGCCACCTCATTCCTGGAAAACCTACGTCTCAAACCGAACCGCGCAGATCATCAATCTCGTAGGTAACGTCCCTTGGAGACACGTCCGTAGCAAGGACAACCCGGCAGACATGGGGACCAGAGGCTGTTCCCCTGCCGAACTAGCGCAGTCTCTCCTCTGGTGGAACGGTCCAGAGTGGCTCTCCAAATCCCCCGAGGAGTGGCCACAACAGACGGTCCGAAACGTGATTCCCCCCGAACTGCGCCGAATCGAAGCCCTTCACGCCGTCGAAGAAACAGAAGACATCTTAGATCGGTTCTCCTCCTACTCCCGAGCTCTTCGTGTTGTGGCCTACGTGCTTAAATTTATACGTCGACTAAAGGACGCGGTGAGCGGTATTCATGACCCCACCGATCTCTCACTGTCCCATGCCGACCTCAAACGAGCAAAACACCGTCTACTCGTCTTGACCCAAACTCGGTATTTCGGTCTAGAAAAGGCGTGCTTAGAGGACTCTAAGCCAATTGGAAAACGCAGCTCCCTTCTCACATTAAACCCCTTCCTCGATAAGAGCGGAGTTCTCCGTGTAAATGGTCGGTTAGCTCACTCCACCTTAACGTATAATGAGCGTCATCCCATTATTCTCCCCGAGAAATCGAAGCTCACTATACTCTACCTACGATTTCTCCATGAGCTACTCCTACATGCCGAAATTCGCCTCATGCAACAAATCATCCGGCAGGAGTTTTACATTGCTCGTCTCAAACCTCTCTTGAAAAAGTGCATCTTCCAATGTAAGGTGTGCACCATCCACAAGCAACAGACCCGCTCCCAAATAATGGCTGCTCTACCCCCCGAACGGTGCACGTTCGCTCCGCCCTTTACCACAACAGGTGTGGATTTTGCTGGTCCATTTCAAATCAAAGCTTCGATGCTCCGTTCCCCAACATTGGTAAAGGGCTACGTGGCCGTCTTTGTCTGTTTCTCCACCAAAGCGGTCCATCTGGAACTGTGCTCCGATCTCACCAGCAAGGCCTTTCTCGCCGCTTTTGCCCGCTTCGTTGGACGTCGAGGATACCCCAATACGATGATGAGCGACAATGGAAAAACCTTCCTCGGAGCGAAGCGTGCAACCGAAGCGGAATTTGTGTCTTTCCTCAATGAAGTGTCGTCGGACATCGTTCAAAAATACGCACCCCAAGGCATCAACTGGAAGTTCATACCACCCGGCGCACCCCACATGGGCGGTTTATGGGAATCCGCGGTCAAAAGTTTCAAAACCCATTTTAAGAAGGTTGCCGGGACTCATGCCTTCACGTTCGAGGAATTTTCTACCCTATTGATACGCATAGAAGCCGTACTTAACTCGCGTCCCATCACCCAGCTATCTCAAGACCCCAATGACCTTACAGCCCTGACCCCCGGTCATTTTCTTCGAGGTGCACCTATGCTTTCCCTTCCCGAACCGAACCAAGAAAATGTTTCAATGATTACGCGCTGGGAAAGAGTAAAAGTTTTGCACCACCAGTTTAGTACTCGCTGGAAGACCGACTATCTCTCCGAGCTTCAAAAACGATATCGCTGGCAGCGTACCCAAAATCCCCCTAAAGTTGGCGAGTTGGTCATAATCAAAGAAGACAACCTACCCCCAACGGAGTGGCGACTAGGCCGCGTCGAAACTACACATCCGGGACGAGACGGACATATCCGAGTGGTCGACGTCCGCACCCAAAATGGCGTCCTCACCCGGCCAGTCACCAAACTATGTTTTTTGCCCCCTTCTGAACCAGACTCAGATGCGCCCTGCCTATTCACATCTCCTGACTCAACCACAGTCCACTATACTGACACGATATAAATCCTCCAAACATTATATTGAAATTCCATCTCGAACCATACCTCCGTCTACTGTTTCTGAAAGCATTAACCAAGTGCTCTTCTCTCTCCTTTCTATTTTCATCTCCACAGATGAGTCATCAACGCCCTCCGGTTCCAGCACCTCGCCGATCTCTAGCATCGCGGGTGGCGGTGCCCGTAGCCCTTCCCCGGCGTGACGTTCCCGACTATCGACGATGCCGTTTATGTCTGCGACACCATGCTCTTTTGGTGTGTCCTGTCTTCGCCGGCATGCAACCCCAACAGCGAATGCTAATTGCCAGGGCACACCAATTCTGCACAAATTGCTTGGCCCTGTCGCACCGCACCGATGAATGCACGTCTACCGAGCTCTGTCGGGTCTGCGGGCAACACCACCATACCATGCTTCACCGTGATAGCGGCGCTCGTCAGCCGCGGCCGACAACATCATCAACGACGCACGGAACCGCCCACCACTCGCGAAGACCGGAGCCACGCCCTCGTACCTCCACTGGCGGTCGCCGTCGTCGGCCACCAACTCGTGGGCCCTCCAACATCGCTGCGGCCCGGCCTCAATCATCGGGACAACGGGGAGTCGGAGACCGCAGCATCCGATGCACCGCAACGGGCTTACGCACAGCCGCATACCAAAACCAGGTGGGACGGATACTGATCCAGGAAGCAGTTCGGGCCTTAACTGAATTGGAGCTTACCTTAGGCGCTTAGTGCGCCTAGGCGGGCCAGAATGTCTACGCGGCTATCTCGAAATTATATTATTTATATGTGTATTTATATATATATACTCTACCCGATGTTGAATTTTATTATTTATCTATATTTTGCTACGCGTCCGGAGTCACCACACGTCCCCAACAGCTTTATCGCCATATACATCAGGTATGATGGTAAGCTGACTATGGAAACTTATCGCTACCTGTGAAGTCAGCCTTATGCAACGTTTTAGTCTGGGGACGTGTGGCCACCCACGGTCGCTAGCCAAGTATATCGTTGTTATCGAAGGATATATCATCTCTAATTGTTGAATTTAATTAAAAGGGTTGTATCAACGCGTTTGAAAATTCGGCTATTTGCTAAATAAAATTAATAAAAAATAAATAGTTCATTTATAGTGAAGTATTTGGCTATTGACATTTAATTAAAATCAAGTAAATAATCGTATGCTGGCGCTTTCTTAAAAAACCTAGAGCTACGCGCATATCTAGAAAAAAGTGAACAGCAAAGCCGCCACTAGCAAAAAGGGTGAAGAACGAAAGCAGCGCAGCGGTCGGCTAACGACAACGATTTCAGTGCCGGAGCAGAACCAAACGCAGCAGAAGACCAGTCCCTGGGAAGTCCCCGTAAGTAACCCCGATCTAATTAATTAAACACTGCCCATATTGTTGGTCACCCATTAACCATTGCTCGGTATTTACCGAAAGCGGCGGAATTTTGAAAAACCTGAATTTTGAAATACAGCCAAAAAAGGCGAAGGAAGTGCGGAATTCCGATTTCCAGAATTTTGTCGACCTAGAATTTTGATTCCGGAATTTTGACTTCAGAATTTTATTTTTAGAATTTTGACCGTTTCCGATAAAATAAAATAAAATAAAATAAAATAAAATAAAATAAAATAAAATAAAATAAAATAAAATAAAATAAAATAAAATAAAATAAAATAAAATAAAATAAAATAAAATAAAATAAAATAAAATAAAATAAAATAAAATAAAAGTGAAAACAAGTGAGGAAGTCCAAGTTCGGGTAAAAAAACTAATGGCGGCGATATACCAATAGGTTATCATAACCACTAACGAGATTTTTGCCGGAGAACCAACTTGTGGTGTGTTGCTTTTTGAGTTTTTCCTACAAGTTGGCGGGACCTACAGCTTTTTGCCGACTCCGAACGGAACTTGCAAAGCAAATGAATTTTTTGCTGAGAAGCTTCTCATGGTAGAAATACACCCGGAGAGTTTGCCAAACAACTGCCGAGGGGCGACCCCGTTTAGAAAAATTTTTCTAAATAATTTTTGATGTTAGTTTTGCCGGGCATCGAACCGCCACGACTTGGTGTAGAAGGCCGAACACTTAACCGCTACACCACGGAGGCCGCCTAAACTCTTAGAGCTTGTCCTGTACTTTTATGAGTGTGAATTCTTAGAATTAAATACTACTTAGAAGATTTAAATCTATAAAAACATTCGGTGCATGCGAGCGCCAACGTTTTTATAGATTTCAAACTTTCAAGTACTGTTAAATACTTGTAAGAATTCACATTTACATAATGGGTAAACCCAACATTAAATACCCAGCGGTAGTTTTCATACGATTTTCGAAATATTCCATTTCAGAAGTGGGAGTTGTTGGGAAGCGATTTCGTCCAGTTGCATCAAATCCAACTTATGCTAGTATACCTCGTACCAACGAACGATGAACTACCGTAACGGCCGCTGGTCGATTTTTCGACCACCAACTTTGGACATCTATATCTTTGAACTAATGCAATACTTTCGTGATCTGTTTGCATTGCTAGTTATTTCAGAACTTATTTAGTACTAATAGTGCAAAAATTTTACCAAAAAAAATTTAACTACAATTTTAGTATGGATGAAAATACTACTAATTTTAGTCGTTTTTTGTTCAGATAGAAAAAAGAGAAACCAAAAACAAAAAAAAATTTATTTCAAATTTTTTTAAAAGAAAAAATATCATAGTTTGAGAGTAAAACAATTCCAATGTCAATTTTGCAATAACTCTAACATTTTAAAGCACGTAAACTTTGGTGGTCAAAAAATCGACCGCTGGCCGGAAGCTGGTAAGTTGGATATATGTATTAGTTTCAGGCAGTACATGTTTTCTTGTTAACAGCAATGCAAGTAAAATCTCTCTGCTCTTCTTGACGTTATTTTGGGGTCTCAGGGTTGTACGACGCGAGCTACTGATGAGGGTTGGCACCAGGTTCGGATTAAAGTATTCGCGTGCGAAGATTCTACAACTGTTGAATTGTACAAGGCAGCAGTTGGAAGACTGGGTGAAGTCTACTCAGGGGCAAGAATCGGGTCGTCGACTGGAAGGACATCCCGGATCGGCCAAGGGCAAGGGCATGGTTTCCTGCCATCCCTGCGGAACCTGAGAGAATTCTCACATCGCTGCGGATCATGAATCCGTCCCTCCCTACGCAGGACTTGTGTCAATCTGGCCGGGGATGCGGTAGGGCCTGATAGGCAGGCAATCTTCACCTTGAATAAGGAGGCACTCGAGCCCCTTAAAAGGTGCAATGGACGAGTGCAGTACGGTGCGGGTGAAATCGCGATCCATGTATACCGTGGCGATGCACAGCGCGCTGCTATTCCAGCCACTCCGGAGGACTCGGAAATCGGGGCACCGGAAGTGGAAGCGGAGGAGTCCGATGCGGAAAGCATGTTATCTGCCATGCCAAATTTCGGGGGTGGTGCCAACAACTTGGCGATGGACGAAAACCTGTTGGACGGGGAAGACCTCGACGTCACGGTGGTGGCAGCCAATCCTGAGCGCACCAATGTTGATGCTACCATAGATAGTAGGGTTTCCGCTAAGCCAAATCGTGCAGGTGGTCTGAACAACTCGTTGATGGAAAACAGCCTCCTAGACGAGGCAGATCTCGACGATACGCCGGTGGCAGGGAAGTCTGAGCTCTCTCATGTTGGTGGTGATTCAGATAAACCTTCATAAATCTAAGGCAGCCTCGGCTGTTTTAAGCAGTCCCCTTTCTAAAGGCGACATAGACGTGGTCCTTATCCAACAGCCCTGGGCCAATAGCTCAAGGATCTGTGGATTGGGAACAAAGGGGTACAAGCTTATCCAAGCTAATGAGGAGGGTAAGGTCAAAAACTGTATTTTGGTCAAGTCTGAGCTGAACACCTTTCTCTTACCCAACTATTCAAATCGTGACGTTACAGCTGCCAACTTAACGGTCGGCAGCAGCAGCCTAATGATGGCGTCGGTCTAAATGCCCTAGGACGCCGAAGAATCTCCTCCACAAAGAAAGAACTGGTAGAAAATTTCTGCACGGGTGATCTTATTATTGAAGCTGACGCTAATGACTACCCGAGTCTCTGTTTGACTAACAACGAACCTGGTGGTTTGTAAAGTGGGTAACTAAAATGTTCTTAGAAATAAAAGAGTTTAAAATTCGTTGAAGCAAATTTGTTTTCGTTGCAGAGATTTTTATTTAAATATGCTGTACCATTAACGGCCAGCGGTCGATTTTTCGACCACTCTATATTAAGGAAACGGACGGACGGAATTTTTTAAAATTTATTTTTTTTCTTGATTAGGGCCCAATAAACGCTGTCTTAAATGGAAAATAACAAATTATGGCTATTTCTTGTAGCGGCCGAAAATGGGTTAAAAGTTATGATCCGTAAAATTTACAAATATGCCTTCCTGAAAAGTAGGCGGTGCCACGCCTACTTTTAAAAATTTTATCAAAAAATCATAATAGAATGACTTCATCCTACCAAACTATATCATTTAGCCATTTCCGTTACCGAATTATATCAATTTAGATGATTTTCGAAGCTTTCGATATCGAAAGAGGGCGTGGTTGAGGAGAGATTTTATCCAATTTCAGTTGAAAGTTACGACCAGTTGAATTTTCATTTCAGCTACCGAGATATATAAATTTATGTGATTTTCGAAATTTTCGATATCATCCGATTTCGCCCATTTTCAATAGCAGCCTACCTTGGCCAGAAAGTAACCAGTATACAAAATTTCATGCAAATATCTCATATTTTTACTCAAGTTATCGTGTACACAGACAGATGGACAGACGGACGGACATGCCTCAATGAACTCTTCTTTTCAACCTAAGAACTTTCATGTATGGAACACTATATCCATCTCGATTATTTTGTGCCATTACGTAGTAATGTAGTAGTATAATACAACAAGTAATGTAGTAGTATAGTACAAAAATGAAATAATGTAAAAATATAAAAATAAAATAGAATAGAATAAAAAAAAAAATTTTAAAAAAAATTAAAAAAAAAAAATTAAATAAATAATCCAATTAAATATAATAAAATAAATGAATAAGGCTGAATCTCTATATTTTGATCCACTTTATTTGAGCTGATAATAATTTATAATGAAAATTTTGCCGCTTACAGAAGAACTTATTACGCTAACCAGATTTTTTGCAAACCACCAACAACGAAAAAGGTCAGACATTCTCTTTTGGAAAAAGTTGGAAGTATGAAACTTTACTGATGCCAGTTTGATTTTAATTAATTCAAAATAAGTTTTTACATTTGGCTCAAACAGAACATTATATACTCAGCTATTTAACGAATGAAAAGAAAAAATTAGAACAGTATATAATGAGAATTGTTCGATATAAGGGAAACATTTAACACTATAGAGATAGTGAAACAACAGCATATATTGAACTGAACTGTTTCCAGCTTAAAAATCATTATTCTTTGTATCTATGACCGATTTGGGTACCGTAGTTGTTAGTTTCATGGATCCTACTTTTAATCTGAATATATGTACGTTGTTGTATTAAGATAAAGCTTTCTAGCAATGCAATCGAAGTGTTAACAATGCAATCAAAGGTTTAACAATGCCCATCTATACGAGTTGATTCATCTTTTTAAATAGTAAGATCCCTTATTACTAAACACAGCGGGGTATATCAAGTACATGTGACCTCAATTTATAAAACAACTTTATTGAGGACTCTAACAATTTCGTGTTATAAGCTCACACAAAAAAATGCTTCACTTGACTGTAAATTTGTCCCACGATAACTTTTTTTTTTTAGCTGAAAAGGATAATTTTTATAACTTTGTTAGCAATTTTTTTAGGGTAACTTTTTTCTACTTTGCTGTCACAGCATGTTAAAATTCAAAAATTAAACTTTTCTAATTAGTCGTACGCGTTCGCATCAAAAATCCAATCAACTTTAACTAGTATAGTAAGCCAATTAAATAATGCGCGGCTTTTGCGTAAGCATAAGCTTTCTCGCTTTTTGGTTACTGATTTAGAACTGATTCGACCTTCCTTTGCTCATACATATGTATGTATGTATTCAGATCTCTATTTACATATATACACGTAGCGAACGGGAAAAGTAAATGAAAATTAAAAATGTTTTTGAGTTGCCGGCCTGCTTATAGCACACTTTGCATATCTTCTGTAACAACCAAACGACAATTTCGTTCAGTATTTTTCGCCTTTGGCATTTTAAATCTTCCTTGTTACTTTTAACATTTGCGTTTTTTTCATCGTGTCGTTGAGTAAATTCTAAACAAACCCGAATTGCGATCTAACATTTTTTTCATAAAGAGAAACGGGATCGCTTGAGCCAGGTCCGCGCGTTCGATTATTCTTTCGAGTGGACTATTAGTTGAATTTAGTAGGATTGCGGTGTCTCTTCTTAATTCATATTAACGCTACAATTTTAAGCTACTCACCATCCCCAATGCATATAGGTTTGTTAACCTTTCGAAGGAGGAAAAAAAAAAAATACAGACTGTTAGAGTCACCCATCCCTCTCCTTATTTGTTGCTTGTACGCCTCTTCTGTTCTATGTTAAGTATGATGAAATTAATATATTTATTCTGGTAGGTGTTATCGTTCATGTATTTTCAGACTTCTGTTGTTTTGCTACATCCATCTTAAGGGTTCTACAGTGCGTACACGTAACGTATAATATAAATCGGCTCTTTTTTGAGCCAACTGGCGCCAATTAGAGACACCGCGCGTTCTCAGAACCGCCTCGACTTGGTCCTGTCATCGGAGTGGTAGCCTCCCTCTTCCTTCTGGGCCGGGGCGTCTTCTTTGATTCACACCACGTGTACTAGCCAGCGAAGCCGCTGGGTTTTAATTCGCTTAACTATGTCGACGTCTGCGTAAAGCTCATACAGCTCATCATTATATCTTCTTTGGTACTCGCCATAGAGTCTATCTTTATATAAATGCCGTGCCGTCAAAAAGCAGCACAAATTTTTCCTTCATGAATTTTTGAAATCGCTCGATCCATGCGCCACCTAGTGAAATTGCTTTGATTAAGTAATGCACTGTCACCGAGTTCTGAAAAATTTCTCAAGTTTCAAGTCTCTAACTTACAGGGAAGTTACTCAAAAATCGATCGCAAGATTCTTCCATCCTTTTCAAATTATCTAAACCAGTGCACCATCTAGCGGAATTTTTTTATTCAGAGAATTGCATGGTTACGAAGCTCTGAACTTTGTTTCCAGTTTCAAGTACTATCTAGCTCAACGGGAAGTTAGTTTAAAAGACTTTTACTTAATATAAAGGTAATAAAAAAAATAAAATAAATCATAAATATGTATATTTTTTTTGGAAAAATGTACAAAAAGAAATAAAAATATGTAAGTTTATAATTAGCTTATTATAAATCTTTTACAATCACATTCTCAAGCTTAAAATTTAATTATGTTTTCAACTTTGATGTTCGCCCTTTACACAAAAGGAAAGGGTAGACATGATTTGTTTTCCATATTAACATTGATATTGACTAATAATGGCTAGAGATCTCTTCTTCGAATGCAATGCACTTCCTGCTGCTAATACATGCACATAATTGCATGTACTTAAACTCTTTCAAGATTACGAATAGTGAAATGAAATGCAATGTAAGGGACTCTTTCTATTCACAACATAGCATAGCTACTTATGCACTTATGTACTTATGTTCATACATCAACATGACTTACAGCATTACAACTCCAAAGGAATGTTTCCTTTTTCCATTTCAAACAGTAAGCTTTCCAAAGCAATAATTGGCAATTCAACTGCACTTAAACCACTTTTTTACTTATTAAAAGATTTTTGTTTGAATGCAATGTACTGTAATAAGTTTTGTTGTTATTGTGTACTACTACAATGATTCATTTGATAAAAAATGTCATCATTTACTTCTATGAATTTTTCTTGGGGAGTTTTAATTTTACTCCTTAAGCTCTTCTGGTCTAAGCACATTTCACTGCTCTCTCGTGATATCCTGTCATAAAACCCTCCATCGATGTGATGTGAGTTGCTGTATATGCTGTTAAACTGTATTTTTAATTACCCTTCAGCGAAACCTCAAACTAGTCAGAAAATTACTAGTATACAACTATAATTTTCTGGCCGAATTCATACTAGTCAGGAAATATCCATTTCATACTAGTATACAACTACATTTTTCTGGATGAAATCATACCAGTTAAAAATAGAAAATTATTCGTTTCCTTGCTTCTTTTTCTCTTATAGTTTATAAATGCTTTTTCGTGATAGGGTAAATACAAATAGTCCCTGTTTTCTTAAGAATAAACATGAAAATTAAGGAAAATGATAAAATAAAGGGTAAGTGATAAAACTTCTGGTTGAAATCATACTAGTCCATGTTAAGTGCTTTTTATACTAGTATGGGACTAGTATATTTCATACTAGTCCTTTTTGGACTAGTATGCGGAGTAGTTCATTTTTTTAGGTAGTAAAAATTGGTATTTTACAACTAGCATAATTCTAGTATATCATGACTAGTATATGACTTATATGTTCTAGTCGAAATCTGATAATTGACGTTTCGTAGGACATCATCACGTAAAAAATACCAGTTGCTTATATGGAAAAAAGACAGAACACTGATTAGTTGGCCCGGTGCACAAAGTAGTTTTCAACTAGGTGCTTTCGCTGCAGGGTATTAATGAGATTATCTTATATCGGTCCAAAAAACGAAAATCGATTTTTTTGTTCCACCTTAATATTTGTAGATATAGTCGTATACCTCGTCTTCCCTTAGTTTGCATGAACTTACTTTACATTTCCGGCAGAAGTGTTGAATGTGGTTTAATTACCGTCAAAGCACTGTTGGTCGTCTCACTGCCCTGACAAATTCTTCCTCCACTAATGGTATATGCATAGTAATCAGCAACAATCGTTGGTGTGGTTGCCTCTACAGTTAGACTAAACAAATACACACACACAATTTCACATGCACAATTTCTATGCATATCCATGAACTATTTCTGTACCCAAGTAAGGAGTACTCCATAAGGATCTAAGAGTATTCCAGAATTACCAAACCTTTCAATTAAAAATGTAGATGGATAGATTACTCCCTAGAGTACTCCGAACCACTTTTCCTTGCTTCTTTAACTCTTCCTTGCTTTGAAGTACCTTATGGAACGGGAACCGGGAGTATCTGCGCATAACCAATGACATCCATTGATTGGTTCCCTACAAATTCAAAGAGTACTCCAATTGGATCATCAGAGTACTCCAAATATAATCCTTTTTCATATAAAAATTGTGATCCAATTAACATTGCGATGTTCTAGGACTGGACCACCTACTCCAACCTTCGCTTTGTTTCTGCTACTCCATGGAGTACCTACAGTCAGAGTACTTTACTCCAAAGTTGTTACTACTTGGAGTATATACTGCCAGAGCGATAGTGTCGTGATTTTCGTCGATAAGGTACGAGGAATGATCGACTTTCAAAAAGCTGAAGGTAGTCCGATGAGGTATACAAAGGATTACTATTGGAGTACTCCAATATCAAAAAATTGGAATACATAATCCAACGATTTTTGCAGGGTTAAAACGATCATATCTTACAAGCGCGACAACATTGTTTGAGAGGCCAAGCAAAGAGCATAATAATCTAATCGAATTTGGTCCTCAGATTATCGGATAATTGTCCCACTTGGTGCCTAGGCCTGCTATGGAGTAACCTTTTTGCTAAAATACCCCTGTGTTGGTGTACTATGGAGCACTCGATGTAGCACTCAAATATAAATTGGACCACATTTTTTGCTGGAAGTTGGATTTTTTTGGAGTACTTGGTACTTCTAAAATAATACTCTGCAGATGATTGAAAGGAATATCATCCTTTTTTGCCGGGACATAAAAAATAGATTTTATACCCAACTGTTGAAATCTCAGAATTTTATTTTACCTATATTTTTTAGCAAATGGGAAAACAAATAAGCCAAAATCACTTTTCATCAAACTAAGTGAAAAGTCCATCCAAAAGGCAATTACTCGGCAGAATTTGGAAAAAGAGATTTCACAGTCAATTCTTATCTCATATTTTAGCACGACTCTACAAGCATTGGCTGGTACATTCCACATCCTGGTATAAAAGTTAGTCTTCCTCGTTTTTTTTTTCGATGTAAATTATTTTCTTTCTTTGTGGGTGCGGAGTATTTGACCAGAAAATATTGTATATCCGTACGCGTATTTATGCTGACACGCAACATTTTTCCATAAGCGTGAAAGTGTAAATATTTTGTGTTCTTTTCGACCGTAGTAAAAAAAAAAAAATAAAACAAATTATGTTTGCATAAAAAAATGTGTGTTAGCTGATAACTCGTTATGTACTTTTGCCATCGCATTGGCATTTCAATTATGTGGCATTTAATTTTTTAACTTCTATAGTTCAACATTCATTCATGCACATTTCTCTTTTTTTTTTTTGCTACATTAACGAAAATAAATGTTTCCTATTTTTATTTTCTTAAGTTTTTTACATTTCAATATGGCGTTCATTTGAGTTGTTTGTTTGCATGATGAATAAGGTGTGCGTAATTAGTGAAATATAAAAGTTTACGTTTTTCTGCTAGTTTAATTAATTTTTTCTAGTTTGTTTTTTAAGTTATTAGTAAATTGATATGAGGGATATCCAAGTTATACCTTTTTAGGTATTTTAAACATTTTGTACATATATCGCATTTCATTATGAATAAATATTATGACATCTTCCCTGCAGCGAAAGAAACTAGTTGAAAACTACTTTACAACTGGTTGGTGCACCGGGCGCAACTACACCTTTTCCACCCAAAAATGAGAAAAAGTAAATTAAAATGAGAAAACATAAATGATAATAAGAAAATAAAAATTATAATCAGAAAAAGTAAATTGTATTGAGAAAAAATAATTTGTATTGAGAAAACATAAATTGTAATGAGAATATCTAAACCTGTAATGAGAAACCGTAAATAAGAAATGAGAAAATGTAAACTAAAATGAGAAAACGTAAATTAAAATGAGAAAACAAAAATTATAATGAGAAAATATAAATTATAATGAGAAAAAGTAAATTGTATTGAGAAATAATAATTTGTATCGAGAAAACATAAATTGTAATGAGAATATGTAACCTTGTAATGAGAAACCGTAAAAAAGAAATGAGAAAACGGAAATTATAATAAGAAAACATAAAATATAATGAGAAAGGGTAAAATAAAATGAGAAAACGTAAATTGCATTGAGAAAATGTATTTTATTTTGAGAACATATAAAATGGTATGGAGAAAACATAAGTTGTATTGAGAATACGTAAACTTGTAATGAGAAACAGTAAATTAGTAATGAGAAAACACAAATTTATTTTCAGAATATGTTAATTTACAATGAGAAAACATACGGCACACACATAAAAACGTAAAGTTGTAATGAAAAACATTTCAAAATTTATCTTTTAGGTTTATTGACGCACTGCCATGTTTAGGAGTGCAAGTGCATCTGCATGAAATGTTGTTGCTGCGCAGCTCTTGCGCAGTCGCCTCCTGTCAATTTTGATTCGGCATCATCAATAGCTCTTTCCAAATACTGTAGTCGCTGTTCACCTACCCCTGATCCGCTGACAACAGGTATCCGAAGAGTCGTAGGGAATGGATATTTCCTGAGTAGTATGAATTCAGCTAGAAAATTCTGACTATGTAGTATGAGTTCTACCAGAGAATTATAGTTGTATACTACACCTTTTCCACCCAAAAATGAGAAAACGTAAATTAAAATGAGAAAACAAAAATTATAATGAGAAAATATGAATTATAATGGGAAAAAGTAAATTGTATTGAGAAAAAAAAATTGTATTGAGAAAACATAAGTTGTAATGAGAATACGTAAACTTGTAATGAGAAATCGTAAATTAGTAATGGGAAAATTTTCATTCAACATAAATTTATATTTTCTCATTATAATTTTTGTTTTCTCATTTTAATTTACGTATTCTCATTACAACTTATGTTTTCTCAATACAATTTACTTTTTCTCATTATAATTTTTATTTTCTTATTATCATTTATGTTTTCTCATTTTAATTAACTTTTTCTCATTTTAGTTTACGTTTTCTCATTTTTGGGTGGAAAAGGTGTAGTATTTTTCAGACTAGTTTATGGTTGCACTGCAGAGTTCGTACTGGCGTAAAGTAATATGACTTTGTAAACTTTAGTATGTAGTTAAACATAAATATTTTTATTACTTATGTACATGTGCTGTTTTGCGCTGGCATGCGGTTTACTTTATCATACTATTTTTTAATATCCACCACTCCTTAAGAGAAAAGTTTTTTTTTTGCTTGTCCTAAGAAAACCAAAATTTGTTGCTGCTGATTTTTTATGGCATTCGTCTTATCTTACTAATATACTAATATATAAAAACGTTAGTTTGAGAGTGTCTGCGGATGTTTGCGGCTCTTTAACGTCTGAACCGATACCCCGATCTTAACAAAATTTTGCAGACATATTGATAGGAGTATAAAATCGGTAACAGGCATCATGAAATTTCTATATATTTATCGATAACATAGTTATCGGCCAAAATGTGGTTTCGGGTAAATTTTGGAATATTCGCACAAAATTGGTATCGAACGAAAGGGAAAGATCCCAGCTTTTATTTGGACTTGGATATATTTATCGATAACAGAGTTATCGGTCCAAATGTGGTTTTGCGTAAACTTCAAAATATTCGAACAAAATCGATATAAAACGAAAGGGGAATATCACAGCTTTCATTAAGACTTCGGTTCATTACAATATATTTATCGATAACAGAGTTATCGGTAGAAATGTGGTTGCGCGTAAACTTGAAAATATTAGAAGACCACAGCTTGCTTTTGGACTTCGGTTCTTTTCGATATATTTATCGATAACATAGTTATCGGCCAAAATGTGGTTTCGCGTAAACTTCAAAATATTCGCGCAAATCGATATCAAACGAAAGGGGAACATCACAGCTTTCATTAAGACTTCGGTTTATTACGATATATTTATCGATAACAGAGTTATCGGTAGAAATGTGGTTGCGCGTAAACTTGAAAATATTAGAAGACCACAGCTTTCATTTGGACTTCGGTTCTTTTCGATATATTTATCGATAACAGAGTTATCGGTGAAAATGTGGCTTCGGGTACACTTTGGAATGTTCGCACAAAATTGATATCAAACGAAAGGGGAAGACGACAGCTTTCATTTCGATTTCGGTTCATTTCGATATATTTGTCGAAAACAGAATTATCGGTCAAAATGTGGTTTCGCGTAAACTTCAAAATAATCGCACAAAACTGGTATCAAAGGAAAGGGTAAGACCATGGCTTTTATTTGGGCTCCGGTTCATTTATCTATATTGATCGATAACAGAGTTATTTATGAAAAGAGAAAAGGAAGAAGGTGGGGTGAACGGGAAGAAGGAACTGGAGCTGAAATGAGGAGGGCGAGTCACATTTTATAAATGCAAACAAGTTTATGTTTGGGCAGGACAACGTCTGCCGGGTCTGCTAGTATAAAAGTATTTTTTTAACCTTCATGTGCCCGGGATATAAAACTTACGTACCCGGGTGCAAGTCTTCATTTGTAGTAACTACTAACTGACATGCAAAACCACTGTAATGTTAAAAACAAGACTTGAATGGTAATTATTTTACATGTACCTACATACGTGCGTAACAACATTTTTTTTTCAAAAATTTTACATCCTATTGCTCTCCGTGGTCGACATTTACTTTGATGTCTCGAAAAAGGGGTGGCATATTCACATATAAGCCATTGTCTGCTAATACCCAAATCAGCACGTTAAATATGATGCCCATATCGAAAAAAATATTGTTCTATGGTCACACTTATTCCACGTTTTATCAAAATCGGGTTTATATTAGGGATTCCAATCCCGGGATCCCGGGAATAATATATATGATTTAAAGCAGAGGACGGCAATCACTTTCCTGGGAGGAAAATACTAATGCTTTAACATAGTGAGCGCTCTCTCCATGCCGACCACTGATTTAAAGTATGCATTTTCTAAAGAAATTAGGTTATCAGTCATTCGGAAGAACCTCGAGAGCATCCTTCGTAATACAGAAAACATGCTTCATAACGAAAACGATACTAATATCACTGACAAAGTGGTTGAAGTTGACAAGCCCGTTAGTATTAAAGAAATGTTGCATCAAGTTTTGACCAGTAGCTCCCAAATGTCCCACAATAGAAAAGAAAATGAATTAAAAAAAGGTTTGGGGAAAGAAATTGATATTTTTTGTAATGGGGGCAACAAAGGCTATTACCTTCAGAAAGCATTTGACTTTTTTTGTCAACACTGTTGAGGCAGAGGCCAGGTTAAGAGATGACACTATTGATGCAATAATTTCTTTAAGATCACACTTCAGACTTCAGAAAAAGTAATTTTTCTCTAAGTCAAATGGCGTTCACTATTATTTTTATCTACAATGAAATTTTTATTATTACTATGCATACCTGATTTGTCGGAGACCAAATGGAAAAAATTTAGTTAAAAAAAACATAACTATGTACGTAGTTTTCGCCACTATCGATTTAGAATTTTTAGTCATTTATATACATAAGTCGTTATTAGTGTATAAAATATGCTATTTGTACCTGTGGTACAAAAAAATTGTACCAAATTCCTAAATACATATATTTTATTTACAAATTTAATGTAAATTTTTTTTTTGTAAGTCGTTATTAATCAAATATGTAAGTATATTTGGATATGTTTACCAGTAGAACAAACAGCTTATGTTTCAAGTTCCTGAATAGTAACTTGAGTTACAAATTTAATTTTACTTTTCGTTCGTTATATAAATAACTGTCTTAATAAATACATACATACATACATACTTAAATGAATTACTATAACTTAGTCTACTTTATTACATAGATATATATGGGGTGCCATTTTTAGCAACAAAAAAAATTCGGGATTCCCGAAAATCCCGAGAGGCTAGAAATCCCGAAAATTGGATTCCCTAGTTTACATACAAACATCTTCTAGGTCTACATATGGTCCACATTTTGGTGAATATCTCGAAAACAGGGTTTTACTTGGAACTAACTTATTAAAACACCCATGAAAATATTTAAATTTACACTCATATTGTAGGAACACCCTCTAGGATCGCACCTGGTTCATATTTTGATCAATACCTCGAAAACGGGGTCTAATATGCGACTACTAACTAGACCATGTCCACATGTGGCGGCCGCCGTGGTGTAGCGGTTAAGTGTTCGGCCTTCTACACCAAGTCGTGGCGGTTCGATGCCTGGCAAAAGTAACATCAAAAATTATTTAGAAAAATAATTTTTCTAAACGGGGCCGCCCCTCGGCAGTAGTTTGGCAAACTCTCCGGGTGTATTTCTGCCATGAGAAGCTTCTCAGCAAAAAATTCATTTGCTTTGCAAGTGCCGTTCGGAGTCGGCAAAAAACTGTAGGTCCCGCCAACTTGTAGGAAAAACTCAAAAAGCAACACACCACAAGTTGCAAAGAGAAGCTCGGCTAAAAATCTCATTAGAGGTTATGATAACCTGTTGGTATATCGCCGCCATTAGTTTTTTTTTATGTCCACACATAGTGCACATTTTGATGTATTTCTCGAAAACAGGGTGTCACACGGGACTGGGAACTATAACTTGGTAAAACTTTAATCAAAATCTTTCATTTGACACCCATATTGTAGGAACCCCGTCTAGGGCTGCACCTGGTCCATATTTTGGTCAATATCTCGCAAACGGGGTCTGGTATGGGATTATTAATTTTTTTTTTTGCTTATAACCATGCCGGGCTCAAGCAAAAACTACGTGCAAAATTTCATGTTGCGACAAGCTGAAGTCTAATACTATTTTGAATACATTTTATATAGTAACTACAAATGTAGACTACCGGCTGCAAGATTATGTTATTTTCAAGTGGGGTCTAGGGGTCAAGCAACATCATAAGGAATTTGACAGCTACGATTCGATTTTCAAGGAAGAGGAAGAAACCACATGATGGGAGGATGTTACCTGTAATGAATTCGCCTTGGATATTATACTCTTAATTGACTTTGAATTGATAATCAGAATGCTACTGAAAGCCCCGGGCATTGTTGTTTCGGAAATTTGTTTTAATTTTACACTTTTCACAAATTACTACAAATGTAGACAACACATGAAGGTTAACTCAAAGTCGATCCCAATAACTCCTATATCAAACGCATTTTCAAAATAGCTCGATCCATGCGCGACCTAGTAAATACTTTTTTATTAATTGTTGCATCTATTGTCACCGAGTTTTGAAACATGAGTCAGGTTTCAGTTCCCTAGCTTGCCGGGAAGTAGATCATAGAAGAATTACAGTTTCAAACGAATTTTCGAAAACGCTTGGATCAAATATTTTATTGTCACCGCGTTCTGAAAAATGTCTCAAGCTCCAAGTGCCTAGCTGAACGCGAAGTTAACTAAACAGACTTCTCTAGATTCCGTATTTTTATATGGAAATGGTGCCCCTTAAAAAAGGGACTTAATGTAAAGTTAGTAAAAAACATAAACTAGATATCGTCGACTAAGAGTGTAAACCTGTTAAATCCTGTGTGATTTTGAGCTTATTTGGCCGGCGGCCGCCGTGGTGTAGCGGTTAAGTGTTCGGCCTTCTACACCAAGTCGTGTCGGTTCGATGCCCGGCAAAAGTAACATCCAAAATTATTTAGAAAAATAATTTTTCTAAACGGGGTCGCCCCTCGGCAGTAGTTTGGCAAACTCTCGGGGTGTATTTCTGCCATGGGAAGCTTCTCAGCAAAAAATTCATTTGCTTTGCAAGTGCCGTTCGGAGTCGGCAAAAAACTGTAGGTCCCGCCAAATTGTAGGAAAAACTCAAAAAGCAACACACCACAAGTTGGAAAGAGAAGCTCGGCTAAAAATCTCGTTAGAGGTTATGATGACCTGCTGGTATATCGCCGCCATTAGTTTTTTTTTTTTTTTTTTTTATTTAAAGAAAAAACGACGAGTTTTTCTTTTTCCTCCTACGCGTTTCGATGCATTACCGCATCTTCTTCAGGGAGATTCTATATTTTTCACATAAAAATATATAATATAAAACAAATCCTGTTTTTAGCAAAATTGAGTTTTTGATGCGGTTTGA
Source organism: Campiglossa producta (assembly GCA_964058755.1). Taxonomy (NCBI): domain Eukaryota; kingdom Metazoa; phylum Arthropoda; class Insecta; order Diptera; family Tephritidae; genus Campiglossa; species Campiglossa producta. The sequence goes on from CAXKVI010000179.1 coordinate 51,447, forward strand.
AGGAGTTCTATTAGAAATAATTAGAATGGAAACTAAGGCACGTTTTTTTAGTGCAAGTTTAAACTTTAATGCGAGTTTAAACTTTGTATAAGCGGCCAAATTTGCAGAGACAAACTTTAGCCAACGTTGTCTGTGGTTCGAAACTGCACTGAAAATACCGGGCCTAAACAAAATAAATCGTTAAAACATTAATATGATCGGTGCTTTCTGAGGCAAGCCACTAAACATTTTTCGGGTCTCGTAAATTTTTTTTTCATGATTTCATTCAACTATATAAAAATAATAAATTCTTTTTTGGGCAGAACGAACTTTTCCGGGCCAGCTTGTACTTTTGTTTTTATGTACGATTTTTTTATTTTCAACGGTAACACATAATCCACAACAGCAGAATGAAACACGTTCACTATAGATTTTCGTAATTTTTTGTTATGCTTGTCAATTTATTTTTTAAAATGGTATAAAATTTTGTTTGTTTTTCGCACTTCTGTGAAGTAAATTTATTTAAATGCGTTGCAATCGAAGATGCTATTAAATTCAGTGAATCAATGATTCGCTGATTTACTGGTAGATTTCCCAATTTATATTGGATATTTGTACTTATGTATTTCTGTATATCTATGTATTGTCCTATGTATTTACATAAGACCAATTCAAAGTAAAGCTTGCCATATAACCCCGCAAAAGAAGAATTTTTCAAGGTAAGAAGAACATGGAATTACATTGTTAAAAATAAATATTTTTTATCATTCAATATTTTTTTTCATTCTTTGAGTAGACCGAAATTCCTCAATATCAAATATATATCGTACGATCAAATACTGTTTCTTGCGTACGGTCTAGTGTACGCTTGCATGTAGGTACACATGTAAGGACATACTAACACATACCTATACTTACATATGTACACCTATGATTAAGCAGATTTGCATAAACATACACACACATGCACACACACACATCGTATAATACTGTTCCAGTAAGCCAATTGCCACTGATTGCATGTTTCATATGCCACACGTGCCACACGCACGCTTGCAAAATGTCATTTCAACTCAATCGCGGCTAATCTTTTATTCAAGCATTCGTCGAAGTTAAACATTTTTGGATGCAAAAAAACTGTACGTCGATGTACTGTGAAATTGTAAAAGATGCTGCAGTACTTTGGATGTGGTGTGAATTTCTTTAAACTCTTTGAGCAAATGTACTAGTAAGTATAATATTGGTGAGGACATGGTTACATACTTATCAGTGGTGTGTCATACGTACGAAAGCAAAGGGGAGTGCCTAAGCGAGTGCCTAAGCCACGAAATGCTACGAAAAGATTAAGGAAGCGTGGATTCAGGAGCGTTTGGATCCCAACACAAAAACTCCAATGGTTAAAATATTACGGTCATAGGATGACGTTTTGCGGTGTCCCAAGCCCCAACGCAAATATTACCGAACAATTTTTTAAACTTTAGTATTGTTGGGCACCTCTAAAATAATATTTAAGACGCTTATTTTTAGACTACACGGTTAGAAAAATGAGCCTTAATTTTAACCCGTCTAAAGTTGAAGCGATTTTTTAAACTTTTTTTTAAATACTTTAACCGTTCCAAAAGTTTAAAAAGAATTTCAATTTCTTTTGGTTTCGATTTAAAATCTAAATGAAAAATCAGTCTAAATTTATTTTTTTTTGGTTTGCTTGAATGTAATTGAATTTTGCCCACAAAAACTTTATGTGCGGTATAGCTCAGCGGTAGGGCAGTCGGCTGTGACTCCTGAGCGCTTTCGTTCGAATCCTGCCAAGTGCCACATCTTTTTAATTCTATTTTATTCTTAATACTTTTCGGCTGAAACTTTTCGGTTTAAAATTAAAACTCTTTGGTTTGAAAATTAAAATTTTTGTTGGGACATTTTTCATTCACCGTTTCTTCGAAGCTGGCCTTTTTGCTTGTTTTTTTCAAAAAAATATATACGTATCTACATTTGTTAGTATAAGTTACCGAATGTGTATTACGTAAACGCAAAAATATATTTTGGCAGTTGTGTAATTTTTCCTGTATTTTTTTGGTAATTTTTACTATATTTTTATTGTATTTTTTTCTACTAAATTTTTTGTGTAATTTTTGGGTAGTTTTTACTTTTTTTTTAATTTAATTTTTACTTTATTTTTTCGCGTGACTTACTATATTTATACCTTTCATGAACATGAAATGGTATTATAACTTTGGTCCGATGTTTGTAAATATTAGAAGAAGAAGAGATAGACCCATCAATAAGTATACCGAAATGATCAGGATGACGAGATGAGTTGATTTAGCCATGTCCGTCTGTCCGTCTGTCCGTCTGTCTGTTTGAACGCAAACTAGTCCCTCAATTTTTGAGATATCTGGCTGAAATTTTGTATGTGGCCACCATTTTGTAATATAGGAATCATTTGTCGGAACTGACAAGATCGGACCAGTATAACATATAGCCCCCATACAACCGATTGTTCAGATATAAGGTTTTTTGGCCAAAACTTCCGCAATTAAAAAGTTAGAAACGTAAAATTTTGCAACTCGAGTACTTTCTATTTATGTAGTGTATATAGTGAAAATCAACCAGATCGGGCAAATGTAACATATAGCCCCCATACAACCGATTGTTCAGATATAAGGTTTTTTGGCCAAAACTTCTGCAATTAGAAAGTTAGGAACGTAAAATTTTGCAACTCGAGTACTTTCTATTTATGTAGTGTACATAGTGAAAATCAACAAGATCGGGCAAATGTAACATATAGCCCCCATACAACCGATTGTTCAGATATAAGGTTTTTTGGCCAAAACTTCTGCAATTAAAAAGTTAGGAACGTAAAATTTTGCAACTCGAGTACTTTCTATTTATGTAGTGTATATAGTGAAAATCAACCAGATCGGGCAAATGTAACATATAGCCCCCATACAACCGATTGTTCAGATATAAGGTTTTTTGGCCAAAACTTCTGCAATTAAAAAGTTAGGAACGTAAAATTTTGCAACTCGAGTACTTTCTATTTATGTAGTGTATATAGTGAAAATCAACAATATCGGGCAAATGTAACATATAGCCCCCATACAACCGATTGTTCAGATATAAGGTTTTTTGGCCAAAACTTCTGCAATTAAAAAGTTAGGAACGTAAAATTTTGCATCTCGAGTACTTTCTATTTATGTAGTGTATATAGTGAAAATCAACAAGATCGGCCAAATTTAACATATAGCCCCCATACAACCGATTGTTCAGATATAAGGTTTTTTTCCCAAAACTTCTGCAATTAAAAGTTAGGAACGTAAAATTTTGCAACTCGAGTACTTTCTATTTATGTAGTGTATATAGTGAAAATCAACAAGATCGGGCAAATGTAACATATAGCCCCCATACAACCGATTGTTCAGATATAAGGTTTTTTTGGCCAAAACTTCTGCAATTAAAAAGTTAGGAACATAAAATTTTGCAACTTGAGTACTTTCAATTTATGTAGTGTGTAGAGGAAAATCAAGAAGATCGGGTAAATATAACATATATTTAGCCCCATACAACCGGTTGTTCCGATATAAGGTTTTTTGGCCAATACTTCCGCATTTAAAAAGTTAGGAACGTAAAATATTTCACCTTTAGTACTTTCTACATATGTAATGTGTATAGTGTAAGTCAGTACAATTGAACACGTATAATATATAGCCTCCATACAATCGATTGTTCCGATAACTCGGATCCTATTATTTTGTAAGTTTTTTTTAAATTATAACAAAGATGTGTAATGTGTATAGTAAATATAGTTAAATTGAAACAGGCTGTACTGGGGATCGAACAGTGAAAATCGTGACGCTTATTCATGAAAGGTATATAGCCTTCGGCACAGCCGAAGACAGCTTTCCTTACTTGTTTTTGTGTAATTTTTACTAAGGGTTTGAACCCGAAACCCATCCCAGTGGATTCGTCCTGTTTGTAACACAATTTAAATTGTTTGAAACTGAAAACCCCTCCCCGCGGATGGTCGTTTTTCTTACTTAAGTAAGAATAAGTCTATTAAATACACAGATTTATAATTTTTCATATAAATTGCAAACTATATGAAAAATTACCTAGTAGGTGAGACTCTGAATGCAGTGTCTGAAAGGGTTAAGCACAGGAACTCTGACTTTGGTTGGAACACATCCAGAACTTATATATAACAACATTGACCTCTTAAACACTTTAGCAAGTTTGTATATGATGTATGGAACAAAGTTTATACAAATTCGTCGATTTTGGTGTGTAAAAAACAGCGTAAATTTATCCAATTCAATGACGCGATTAGACATTTAATTTTTTCAATGCATTCAAAGCACACGAGATAAAAATAGAAAAATATGCTAAAAATGGGTCTAAAATTACTTTTTTAATGATAATTTTGAAATAAAAAGTTTCTTTTTGACATCAAATAAACATTAATTTATCTAGGACGCTCATCTAACTGAGATTACATGAATCCCCCTATTGTTTTTGTCAATGCTTTTAAATACTCATTTATTATTTTCAGGGATCCTTAACGAGCGAAACAAAAATAAATTATATAATAAATAAATAAATTATAAATTAAATTTTTTTTTATAAAAAACACAAGAAATTAATAGACTATTGTCAAACATTTTTCATACCGGAACAAAAAACACGCATTTTATTTTGCATGAAAAAACTTGTTGACAATAGTCTAACAGTTTCTTGTATTTTTGTAAAAAACATGTAGGGAAAAGAGCTGAAATGATTTCGTTTCGTGCAATATCAAACGTTTAAATGAAATAAATCAACGAAATGTTCTCACTTAAACTATGCTGACCATGCCTTCAGCTGTCGCATATATACATACATATGCAAGCGCGGATCCACGGTAAAAATTTCCCGAAAAATTAAGTAAAATTTACACAAAAAATATAGTAAAAATTACTAGCTATTTATCAAAAAATCATAAGAATCCTACCAAACTATATCATTTTAACCATTTCCGTTACCGAATTATGACAATTTATGTGATTTTCGAAATTTTCCATATCGAAATTGGACGTGGGCGGAAAGCGTTTTCGTCCAATTACATCAGGTATGCTCCCTAATATGCTAGTATACTAGTATAATTTTATCGTTTTACCCTAATCAGTTTAAAAGTTACGACCAGTCAAATTTTCAAAAATGCCTCCCTTAAAAATGGGGGAGGGACAGACGGACGGAGTGACAGACGGACGAACATGCCTTAATTAACTCCTCTTTTCAACCTAAGAACTTTGATGGAACTCTATATCTATCTCGATTATTTTGTGCCGTTACGTACTACCGTTATGTGAACAAAATTAATATACCCTTGTACTAGTACTAGTACGCTGGGTATAAAAATATAATAAAGTAACCCAAAAATATAAATTAAAAACGTATTAAAAATTACAAAAAAATTATAGTAAAAATTACAAACAAAAAAATATAGTAAAAGTTACGCAAAAATTAAGTCAAAATAACACAAAAATAAGGTATAAATTAAAAAAAAAATTAAGTAAAAGTAACCCCAAAAATATAGTAAAAATTCCACAAAAATGTAGTAAAAATTACACTAAAAAATATGGTGTAAGTTACTCAAAATATAAAGTAAAAATATCAAAAAAGTATGGTGGAAATTAAAACTGCCAGCAAACTGCCAACTGATAATTTTGCATTTACGTAATATACATTCGGTAAGTTATTAAAGATTTACATATGTGATATCTTGAATTTAACATTGTACATACAACCAATTGTAGGTATATTTTTAGCGTAGGCCAAAAAAATCGATTTTCATTTTCTTCGAACGGCATACAGAAAATCAAATTCCTAGTCAAATATGAGTTTTTTAGGGAAATGGAAAAGCGTGCCTCATCGTGGTTTTTATTTTCAAAATCGTAAAGCCAACTTTTACCGCAGTATTTGAAGGGAATTGACCGCTGTACAAAAAAGATTAGCTAATACGATTTTTTTCTTTGTATTGAAACCATTTCCAAGAATTATTTTTGTTGTTTACGGACAATAATATAATTATTCCATTAAATTCTCATTAAGTGTTTTAGTACATTTATTATAAGAGTGTATAGTACCCATCACGGTTGCCGTTTGCCTAAAATTTTGCGTATCAAAATTCGTACCAAACAGAAAAAAACCGTACCAAAATATTTTGCTAGCCAAACAATAGGGGAATTCATCGAACCTTATAAGTTTACGAAGTGCGTAAATTTTTACATTTATCAGCTAAGTTAGATGAACGTCCTAGATAAATTAATGTGTACTTGATGTCAAACAAAAACATTTTACTTCGTAACTCTCATTAAAAAAGTAATTTTCGACCCGTTTTCAGCATATTCTTCTATTTTTGTCCATGAATGCATTAAAAAATAATAATGTCGAACGGCGTCATTGTATTGGATAAATTTACGAACTCTTTTACATATCAAAATCGACGCGGAAGTTTATCAAATTTGTGTAAACTTCATCCCATACAAATTTTGACAGTTTATTTACACCCTTGATAAATTTATACGTTTACACTAGGGATGTCAATTTTTCGGGTTTTGGCCATCCCGGGATTTTGGGGATATGATTTTACCTGTCCTGATGTATGGCTCAGATTCATGGACAATGTCAAGAGAAGATGAGATGGCCCTTGGAGTATTTGAGAGAAAAGTTCTCCGGAAGATTTATGGTCCTTCCCGTGATGCCGACGGCGAGTATCGAAGGAGATTTAACGATGAGCTGTACGAGCTTTACGCAGATCTGACCATAGTCCAGCGAATTAAAGCCCAAAGGCTCCGCTGGCTGGGTCACGTCATGCGAATGGACAAAGAAGCTCCAGCCCAGAAGGTTTTCCAATCGTCACCCGAATTCGGCAGCAGAGGAAGGGGGAGGCCTCGACTGAGATGGAAACAACAGGTGGAGGATGACTTGAACTCCCTTGGGGTTTCCAATTGGCGTCAGTTATCGCTAAAAAGGAATGACTGGCGTGCTTTGATAGGCGACGGCCAAAATCGCTTAGGCGGTTAAGCGCCAATAAATGATGATGATGATGATGATTTTACAAATCCCGGGATTAGGGTACTCGTTATTTCTAACAGGTTTGCTTGAAAAAGACTGGAGAAATAGTTTGTGAAATTATCAACTTTTAAATAAATAACGAAGAATTGAATTATCACATATTTTTTATTTACTTTTAAAGTATTTCGTTTGAATAAAAAAAATAAAACACTTCTTAGTTTTAATTATAAATAACTTATTAAGGCTCGGTTTTTCAGTGCAGGTTTAAACCACAGACAAAGTTGAGTAGAGTTTATCCCATACAAACTGGCCGCTTAAACTAAGTTTAAACTCGCACTGAAGTTTAAACTTGCACTGAAAAAGTGGGCCTAAGTATTCTTTTTTTGGTAGTTGATTTCCTACATGCTGAAAAATTTATTGTACTTTTTTAATTTTATATACATACCTCAACGTAGCTATAAGTGCAACCATGACATAGAAATCTTGCAGTTCAGAAAAATATTTTTAGCTAATTTCTTATAGAATAATGTATCAGAATCTTACTAATATTATAAATGTGAATGTAGCGATGTTTGGATGTCCAGACGTTTACTTCTGTTCCTCAATAACGTGAGAATGGCAAGACGGATTTTGTTGAAATTTGGCAGGCAGACGGCTAATAGTCTGGAAGGAGGTATAGGCTATTTTTTTTTTTTAATTTTGGGGGGTCCGGCCATGCTAGGGACCCTTACTTTTCGATTTTTTGTTTTTCCCATATAATTCTGAGTACACTTGACCTAAATTTATGATGTTTCGCATACAGGTATAGAAACTTCGTACAATATGGGTATCACACAAAACTGGAAGGTCCTAGGTCTCATTTGGGCCTCGATATATTTCGATATGTTTATCGATAACTGAGTTATCGAAGAAAATGTGATTGCCCAAAAACCTTAAAATTGCCCTACAATATGCGTATCAAACGAAGGGGCATGACCCCAGGTTTCATTTGGTCTTCGATATATTTCGATAAATTTATCGATACCTGAGTTATCGGTGAAAATGTGATTGCACAAAAACCTTAAAATTGCCCCACAACATGGGTATGAAATGAAAGGGCATGGCCCCACGTTTCATTTGGACTTCGATATATTTCGATAAATTTATCGATAACTGAGTTATCGGTAAAAACGTGATTGCCCAGAAAGCTTAAAATTGCCCTACAATATGGGTATTAAACGAAAGGGGATGGTCCAGGTTTCATTTGAACTTCGATATATTTGGATAAATTTATCGATAACTGAGTTATCGGTGAAAATGTGATTGCACAAAAACCTTAAAATTGCCCCACAACATGGGTACGAAATGAAAGGGCATGGCCCCACGTTTCATTTGGACTTCGATATATTTCGATAAATTTATCGATAACTGAGTTATCAATAAATATGTGATTGCCCAAAAACCTTAAAATTGCCCTACAATAGTTGTATCCAACGAAAGGGGATGTTGTTGTTGTTGTTGTTGTTGTTAACAATGCATTGCCCTGTCTAGAGTGTATGATCATTCCGAAGATCTTCATCAAGCTCTTCTAAGGGGAGTCCAAGGAAACGTGCAGTTTCAACAGGGTTTGTCCAGAGGGATAGAGGGGTTAGAAGAGTAGGTTCAGATGAACAATTGAAGAGATGTAGAGTATCATGGGGGGCCCTACCACATGCAGGGTATGTATTTAAGATTGTATCATTAAGTCTGGATAAGTAGGAGTTTAACCTTACACTATATCCAGACCTAAGCTGTGCCAAGGTCACTCTTGTCTGCCTTGGTAAGGTGCGTTCTTCTTCAGCAATATCCGGTGGATGACTGTTCAGAACGGGATTCACAGGTAGAGATCCGACAAAAGTGTCTACCGACTCGGTGTGGATGTCGGTTAGAGCCCGCTTATGATTCTGCAGATCAAACGGCAAATAACGTGCAATAACGAAAGGGGATGGCCTTAGGTTTCATTTGGACTTCGATATATTTCGATAAATTTATCGATAACTCAGTTATCGGTGAAAATGTGATTGCCCAAAAACCTTAAAATTGGCCTACAATATGGGTATCCAACGAAAGGGGATGGCCGCAGGTTTCATTTGGACTTCGATATATTTCGATAAATTTATCGATAACTGAGTTATCGGTGAAAATGTGATTGCACAAAAACCTTAAAATTGCCCCACAACATGGGTATGAAATGAAAGGGCATGGCCCCACGTTTCATTTGGACTTCGATATATTTCGATAAATTGATCGATAACTGAGTTATCGGTAAAAACGTGATTGCCCAGAAAGCTTAAAATTGCCCTACAATATGGGTATTAAACGAAAGGGGATGGTCCAGGTTTCATTTGAACTTCGATATATTTGGATAAATTTACCGATTACTGAGTTATCAATAAAAATGTGATTGCCCAAAAACCTTAAAATTGCCCTACAATAGTTGTATCCAACGAAAGGGGATGTTGTTGTTGTTGTTGTTAACAATGCATTGCCCTGTCTAGAGTGTATGATCATTCCGAAAATCTTCATCAAGCTCTTCTAAGGGGAGTCCAAGGAAACGTGCAGTTTCAACAGGGTTTGTCCAGAGGGACAGAGGGTTAGAAGAGTAGGTTCAGATGAACAATTGAAGAGATGTAGAGTATCATGGGGGGTCCTACCACATGCAGGGCATGTATTAAAGATTGTATCATTAAGTCTGGATAAGTAGGAGTTTAACCTTACACTATATCCAGACCTAAGCTGTGCCAAGGTCACTCTTGTCTCCCTTGGTAAGGTGCGTTCTTCTTCAGCAATATCCGGTGGATGACTGTTCAGAACGGGATTCACAGGTAGAGATCCGACAAAAGTGTCTACCGACTCGGTGTGGATGTCGGTTAGAGCCCGCTTATGATTCTGCAGATCAAACGGCAAATAACGTGCAATAACGAAAGGGGATGGCCTTAGGTTTCATTTGGACTTCGATATATTTCGATAAATTTATCGATAACACAATATGGGTATCAAACGAAAAGTTATCGATCAAAACGTGATTGCCCAAAAACCTGCAATTATTTAATCAATCTACATTTCCCCATTGATGGGAATTTTGAAAATTTTAAATACCCTTGGCAAATGCTTCAGTATTCAATATAATATTATATAAATATCAAAGTTTGAAGTTTAGATGAGCTATTCGATAAATGCTTTCTGAGACATTAATATCAAGACTTAAAGCCAAAGCAATATTTAACTTTAGAAAACTCACTTTCAATCGATTTCAAGGATATGTATGTATATTTAATTAAAATTTTTGAAAACCGTTTTTCAATACATACAATTTTTTCAAAACTCGAGGAACATAGAGACAAATTATTGATCTTCCAAAATTTTTTTTTATTTGATCAATCTACCTTACTTGGTGCACTTTGACGACCGAATTCTTATCTAAAATGTTGAAATGGTACTTCACAGGGGCGGGCAAGACCGCGGGTATATACTAGTCTAATACATAAATTGGAAATTAGGTTTCAAAAATCTATGCGAAATTTGAGAAAATTCTGAAAATTTTGATCAAAATTCTTAGGTTTCTTATCTGAGTCTTTAGAATATTTTGAAGTATGTGATTTTGTTGGCCATTTGTTTCTAGTATAAGGTGTTAATCTTAAGCTTTTAAGAAATGAAGACATGCATGGATGAAGGGGGTATGTCGCATTCTCACTCAATTTCTGTTTTTGGCATTGGTGAATAGTGTTTATGCAGAACTATATTTCTGTCTTATCAGAATCTGCCTATCGTGAAAATTGTAGAAGATAATTCATGGATGAAGGGGGTATGTACACAACTTTTCAATATTAATTGTGGAAGAAGGGGGTATGTTCCGTTTTTTCATATAAAACACTAAATATAAACTTATGCTTTTTGTTGCATATTATGCAACGTCTTTTATGGCTTTGCATAAATTTTTTGTCAGTTTTCCATAAAGATTCAAAAAAACCTCAAATGTTTAAGCAAAACTATAAAGCCGATTTTCTAGTTTCACTCAAATTGCGACATATCCCCTTCATCCATGCATGTATTCAAATGTCTCTGATTTTTGAAATTTATTTTTCTTAACGTTTTCTTACATACACCTTTATAATTTTAATTTATTTTAAGGAAAAATTACTTAAGCTCGTCAGAAAAAAAAATTGCCAAATTCACGGAAACTTTTTACAATCTTAAGACTAACATCCCATTACGCTATGTAAAATGCATAGAAACGTAAATTTGTCGAAATTGCATAAACTGGGTGCCCTTACAGCTTCTTCGGAGAGTGTATTATCTTCAAAGTATATTGTTAATTTATTAATATAAATGTATTAAACAGTTAAATAATGGTAGATTTAATTAAAAAAAAAAAAATTGAAACATTCACCACGCTTCTTATTGGATTTTGTTCTCACATCCCGAAAATCCCGGGATTGTTGGAAAACAGGCACTTAAAAAGGGTCGGGATCCCATCCCTAGTTTACACGCTTTATAAGGTGTTTATAACGGTTGATGAATCCCCTTAAAATAACATTTATTAAAACATTTTTAAGTTCATATGGTGATTCAAATATAAGAAAATTTGTCAACCCTTAGGGGTCGCTTTTTCGCCCTTTCCCAAGTGGTACCACTTCACTTCTACTGCCAGTAAAGAAGGAGAGTGAAAGAGACACAACAGCATAACTAAATAATTTTTTTGTAGTCAATCAAATGTTTTGATATTTGGGGTTGCGTTGAAGTTAAAATGGCAGAAATGTACAAAATTTTGAAGTTGCGTACCAACGTACCCGGAGAAAAAATTCGTACCAAACTGGCAACCGTGGTGCCCATCTGTGTAACATACTTACAGGAGTTAATGACCTAAAGAAAACTATTTTCAAAAGTAAACACAAAATCGAATTTACTCACGCAAATCAAATCAATTACATTGAGTGTAAAGGAAGATGCAAATCAACCCTTTCCATAGCCGCAGGTCAACATCGGTATGCCTGTCGCCTAACCCTTGAAGTCTCGACGAATGACGGTTTCAATTTCTGTTTGTTATTCCATTGAAAACACAAATAAATAAATAAATTTCACGCATTCACACAGACAGCGACGACATAGACGACACCACACAAGTCTAATGAAATTCGATACGAAACGCAAATAGCTCCCAAATGCATCATCAGATAGTCAATCACCACACGATTGGCCGAGTATACATAAGTGAAACGTCGTGCAAAGGATATCCCCGCAGAAGCTATTAGATAGGGTAGGGCGCGCGGTATAGCATCCGGTCTATCCTAAAATTTGATATAGCAATTAGAATATCAAAGTGATTTTTTAAGCATTTTTACTTGCTTTTGTTGTTGCTTATAAGTATGAAATAGCAAGTCACACGAATTTGTGGTTATTGGCCACAAATTGTAATGTAAACAAGTAAGGAAAGCTGTCTTCGGCTATGCCGAAGGCTATATACCTTTCATGAATAAGCGTCACGATTTGCACTGTTCGATCCCCAGTACAGCCTGTTTCAATTTAACTATATTTACTATACACATTACACATCTTTGTTATAATTTAAAAAAACTTACAAAATAATAGGATCCGAGTTATCGGAACAATCGATTGTATGGAGGCTATATATTATACGTGTTCAATTGTACTGACTTACATTATACACATTACATATGTAGAAAGTACTAAAGGTGCAATATTTTACGTTCCTAACTTTTTAAACGCGGAAGTATTGGCCAAAAAACCTTATATCGGAACAACCGGTTGTATGGGGCTATATGTTATATTTACCCGATCTTCTTGATTTTCCTCTACACACTACATAAATTGAAAGTACTCAAGTTGCAAAATTTTATGTTACTAACTTTTTAATTGCAGAAGTTTTGGCCAAAAAACCTTATATCTGAACAATCGGTTGTATGGGGGCTATATGTTACATTTGCCCGATCTTGTTGATTTTCACTATATACACTACATAAATAGAAAGTACTCGAGTTGCAAAATTTTACGTTCCTAACTTTTCCTGTAAGGACAATAATGGCGACCTGGTAACCGACGTACAGAGTGTACTTAAATTATGGAGGGAGCACTTCTCCTCACTGCTAAATTGCGAGGGAGACGTCGAACCCGATACCCCAATCCCTGACGATGGAAAAGTCGTCCCACCACCTGACTATGATGAAGTGAGGATAGCTATATCCCGGCTCAAAAACAACAAAGCGCCTGGAAAAGACGGACTACCCGCCGAGCTGTTCAAACACGGAGGCGAAGAGCTGGTAAAAAGCATGCATCAGCTCTTATGCAGAATATGGTCAGACGAGTGCATGCCTCCAGATTGGAATTTAAGTGTGCTCTGCCCAATCCACAAGAAAGGCGATCCCGCTAACCGCACCAACTACCGCGGAATCAGCCTTCTTAATATCGCATATAAGGTTCTTTCTAGCGTATTGTGTGAAAGACTGAAGCCCATCGTAGACAAGCTGATTGGACCTTATCAGTGTGGCTTTAGACCTGGTAAGTCTACCATCGACCAGATTTTCACGATACGCCAAATCCTGGAGAAGACCCATGATAAAAGAATCGACACACACCATCTCTTTGTCGATTTCAAAGCCGCTTTTGACAGCGCAAAAAGGAGTTGCCTGTATGCCGCCATGTCTGAATTTGACTTCCCTGCAAAGCTTATACGGCTTTGCCAAATGACGCTGAGCAATACTAACAGCTCCGTCAGAGTCGGGAAGGACCTCTCTGAGCCATTTGAAACCAAACGAGGCTTCAGACAGGGCGACTCCCTTTCGTGCGATTTCTTCAACCTGATGCTGGAGAAGATAATTCGAGCAGCAGAGCTAAACCGCAATGGTACAATCTATTACAAGAGCGTGCAATTGCTGGCGTATGCCGATGATATTGATATCATTGGCCTTAACAACCGCGCCGTAAGCGCTGCCTTCTCTGGACTGGATAAAGAAGCGAAAAAAGTGGGTCTTGCGGTCAACGAGGACAAGACGAAGTATTTGCTGTCATCAAAGAAAGAATCGGCGCATCTGCGCCTTGGCAGCCACGTCACTGTTGATAGTTACAAATTTGAAACTGTGAGGGACTTCGTCTATTTGGGAACCAGCATTAACACCGAAAATAATATCAGTCTAGAAATCCAACGGAGAATCACTCTTGCGAACAAGTGCTACTTTGGACTGAGTAGGCAATTGAGAAGTAAAGTCCTCTCTCGAAGAACAAAGATCACGCTCTATAAGTCTCTCATCATACCTGTCCTGATGTATGGCTCAGATTCATGGACAATGTCAAGAGAAGATGAGATGGCCCTTGGAGTATTTGAGAGAAAAGTTCTCCGGAAGATTTATGGTCCTTCCCGTGATGCCGACGGCGAGTATCGAAGGAGATTTAACGATGAGCTGTACGAGCTTTACGCAGATCTGACCATAGTCCAGCGAATTAAAGCCCAAAGGCTCCGCTGGCTGGGTCACGTCATGCGAATGGACAAAGAAACTCCAGCCCAGAAGGTTTTCCAATCGTCACCCGAATTCGGCAGCAGAGGAAGGGGGAGGCCTCGACTGAGATGGAAACAACAGGTGGAGGATGACTTGAACTCCCTTGGGGTTTCCAATTGGCGTCAGTTATCGCTAAAAAGGAATGACTGGCGTGCTTTGATAGGCGACGGCCAAAATCGCTTAGGCGGTTAAGCGCCAATAAATGATGATAACTTTTTAATTGCAGAAGTTTTGGCCAAAAAACCTTATATCTGAACAATCGGTTGTATGGGGCTATATGTTACATTTGCCTGGTCTTTTTGATTTTCACTATATACACTACATAAATAGAAAGTACTCGAGATGCAAAATTTTACGTTCCTAACTTTTTAATTGCAGAAGTTTTGGCCAAAAAACCTTATATCTGAACAATCGGTTGTATAGGGGCTATATGTTACATTTGCCCGATCTTGTTGATTTTCACTATATATACTACGTAAATAGAAAGTACTCGAGTTGCAAAATTGTACGTTCCTAACTTTTTAATTGCAGAAGTTTTGGTCAAAAAACCTTATATCTGAACAATCGGTTGTATGGGGGCTATATGTTACATTTGCCCGATCTTGTTGATTTTCACTATATACACTACATAAATAGAAAGTACTCGAGTTGCAAAATTTTACGTTCCTAACTTTTTAATTGCAGAAGTTTTGGCCAAAAAACCTTATATCTGAACAATCGGTTGTATGGGGGCTATATGTTACATTTGCCCGATCTTCTTGATTTTCACTATATATACTACGTAAATAGAAAGTACTCGAGTTGCAAAATTTTACGTTCCTAACTTTTTAATTGCAGAAGTTTTGGCCAAAAAACCTTATATCTGAACAATCGGTTGTATGGGGGCTATATGTTACATTTGCCCGATCTCGTTGATTTTCACTATATACACTGCATCAATAAAAAGTACTCGAGTTGCAAAATTTTACGTTCCTAACTTTTTAATTGCGGAAGTTTTGGCCAAAAAACCTTATATCTGAACAATCGGTTGTATGGGGGCTATATGTTATACTGGTCCGATCTTGTCAGTTCCGACAAATGATTCCTATATTACAAAATGGTGGCCACATACAAATTTTCAGCTAGATATCTCAAAAATTGGGGGACTAGTTTGCGTTCAAACAGACAGACGGACAGACGGAGATGGCTAAATCAACTCAGCTTGTCATCCTGATCATTTCGGTATACTTATTGATGGGTCCATCTCTTCTTCTTCTCATACTTACAAACATCGGACCAAAGTTATAATACCATTTCATGTTCATGAAAGGTATAAATATAAAAAGAATTAAAAATAATTGTACTAAACAGGACGTTCAGGATATTCATTCGTCCTAGTAGGGAGTCCCTATAGTCATTTGATAACGATTGGTGCTTCGAAAAAACTTTATAGCACCAACCTTACCCGGAAAAGCCTGAAACATATTATTGAATCTGATCTTAAATTTGTTGGAGTCTCTTCGCGTTCAATAGTCAACAAGGAAAGAATCAACGTTTCCTGCAGGGTATCTTTATATTTTGTATAAGGTTTTTTCCAAAGCATGTAACTAAGCGAACTCTGTGTGTGTGATGTTGCAATAAAAACTATTGCTGCTCCGAGTGAAACTATCAAAGGAAAGTGGACACGAAGAGCAGCAAAGGAGCATGAGTGACATAGAGCGCATTGACTCCAAAGTCTAAGAAAACAAATATGTATGTTGAGGTCGATCGTGGACGATTGAAAACAAGCAGAAAACTCTTGTTGGTTTTATGCTGTCGCATTGATGATTGAAATCATCGCTTTCATGTAAAAAGTCACTTGTTGTAATTTAAAACCATTCGCTAATTGGTTTCCTAAGGGTTTGTTCAATTTTGCGTTGATTTTTTTCATCCTGTTTATGGCAGTGGAATTCTTCTAGTGCTTCCTTTTGGTTCTTGGTGATTCTGAATTGTTATAGACTTGGATTGTGTCGCCGTTTACACAAAACTTGATGTTCATATACAATTTTAAAATAGATAAGAAACGGAGAGTTTTCCGGTAGATCTGATTTTGGGGAAAGGAAGCTTGTTGTATATATTAAGAGTGGCTAGATACACTTTTAAAGGATATCTGTCAAATTATCAGCATTTATGAACTAGATAGAGTAACAGCCGATTAAGCGTTCTGGACAAAGCATCAGTCTTGAGTAAATAATAATTTTGAGTAAAACAATAAAAAATAATTAATCTCAATTTAAAACAAGTAAGGAAGTCTAAGTTCGGGTGAACCGAACATTCGATACCCAGCGGTAATTTTTAGAACGGGATAGCAATCATTAGGCCCTAGGAGGATTTACCTAATTTCCGTTACCGAATTATTTCAATTTATGTGATTTTCGATATCGAAAGTGGGCATGGTTGGAGGGCGATTTTATCCAATTTCATCAGATATACTCCCAACGATACTAGTATGCACTGTGTCAAATTTCATCGTTATATCTTAATCAGTTTAAAAGTTACGACCAGTCAAATTTTCAAAAAATCCACCTTTAAAAGTGGGCGGTGCCACGCCCACTATAAAAAATTTATGAAGAAACCATAAAAGGATGACCAGGGCGATTCACCTGTGAAATTATATCATTTTTGCCGTTTCCGTTACCGAATTATGCCAATTTGGGTGATTTTCGAAGTTTTCGATATCGAAAGTGGGCATGGTGGGAGGGCGATTTTATCCAATTTCATCAGATATACTCCCAACGATACTAGTATGCATTGTGTCAAATTTCATCGTTATATCTTAATCAGTTTAAAAGTTACGACCACTCAAATTTTCAAAAAATCCACCCTTAAAAGCGGGCGGTGCCACGCCCACTATAAAAAATTTATGGAGAAATCATAAGAGGATGACCAGGGTGATTCACCTATGAAATTATATCATTTTAGCCATTTCAGTTACCGAGATATCTCAATTTGTGTGTTTTTCGAAGTTTTCGATATCGAAAGTGGGCATGGTTGGGGGGCGATTTTATCCAATTTCATCACATATACATACTTCCAACGATACTAGTATGCCTTGTGCCCAATTTCATCGTTCTACCTTAATCAGTTTAAAAGTTACGACCAGTCGAATTTTCAAAAATTCCACCCTTAAAAGTGGGCGGTGCCACGCCCACTATAAAATTTTTTTGGAAAAATTATAAGAGGATGGCCGGTTGGATTCACCTATGAAATTACATAATTTTAGCCGTTTCAGTTACCGAGATATGTCAATTCGATTTCGCCCATTTTCAATAGCAACCTACCTTGGCCAAAGAGTAACCTGTATATAAAATTTCATGCAAATATCTCAATTTTTACTCAAGTTATCGTGTACACAGACGGACGGACGGACAGACGCACGGACATGCCTGAATGAAATCCTCTTTTCAAACTAAGAACTTTCATATATGGAACTCTATATCTATCTCGATTATTTTGTGCCGTTACAAACTACCGTTATGTGAACAAAATTAATATACCCTTGTACTAGTACTAGTACGCTGGGTATAAAACTTGGCACCCCTCCCTAGATGAGCACTGCATAGATGTGACGTAGCCGCCCCTCGACAGTGGTTTTCAAACAAACGAAAGCTCATCTGCTTTGCAGGTGCCCATAATGTAAAAAGTATTTTAAACTTAAAAACCTTAACTTTAAGGATTTGTAGAGTTTTTTGGAAAAAGAATATAAAATGAAACTAATGGCGGCGATATACCAAAAGGTTATCATAAACTCTAACGAGAATTTTGCAAGGCTAATTTTCCCATCAATTACTAACTTTTTAGGGGGTAAAACACAAAAAAACAAATTTTTTTGTATTTAAACCACCCCAATGTATACATACATGTGGCGGAGTTATCACACCATACAACGTTGCCAGTAGTAAGACTTTAGTTCAGCATGACACTTGGAAATCGGCAAGAGTTCCCAATATAAGACTAAAAAGAAACAAGGACACTTTTTTAGTTTTTAACAAAAAAACGATAAAAATGCATTTCATTTCAGTTTGAATATTAGTCAAAAATATTACTTTTTTCAAAAAGTAGCGTGCTCTAGAAAAGGGTCAAATTGACCCCTGTTGGTATATCGCCGCCATTTGTTTTTTTTTTTTTTTTTTTTTTCTGAAGTAAAATTCCAACCACCAAATTTTCGTTAGAAAATCTTTAACAGAAGTGTAGTATGTCAGAGCAACTCACTAACAACAACAAAGTCACAAGCTGACTTCGAAGCGGCTAGCTGTGGATTTGATAAACATTCTGCAACGTAAACATTTTCACACGCTAAGTATATTAGCAGCACAAGTCATGGAGTTGTATCAATTGTATACGCTGGCCCTATATATGTAGATATGTGCGGCAGCACTGCCAGCGTCTCCATGCTTAGTGTACATACATATGTGTGTGTGACTGCATCACTCGCAGTCCCACGTTAGATATGTTAGTATGAGTGATTGCACTGACATATGCCTTGAGTAAGGTACCGAGCTATGCACATATGAATGCATGTGCATGTGGGCAAGTGTGTGCCTTGCTTAGGTTTAGTTTGTAAGACATAGATGTAAATATGTATCTAGTAAATAAGAATATTTACGTCTGTGTTAGAGTTAAGAATTACTATAAATAGGCTAAGTTTTGACTAAATAAAGATTCAATTCATTCATTTCAATTGACTTGCGCACACTTTCACTTTATGGCGATCCTGCCAGACTGCTAAATTAAAAAGAAGCAGACTGGCTTGATCCTGCTGGATACTATTCGTTGGACTGCTATTCAAAAGGAAGCAGACCAATGAGAATCCAGCAGTGCGGTTGAAGACTGGAGTGAAGAAAACGTCCTGATACAGTAACCGAAGAGCACCGAATTGTTGATTCATAAATTGCCATTCCAACGTTTGGTGCGAGAGATTGCTCAAGATTTTAAAACCGATTTACGTTTCCGGAGTTCAGCTGTTATGGCATTACAAGAAGCAAGTGAAGCATATTTAGTTGGTTTGTTTGAGGACATCAATTTGTGAGCCATTCATGCTAAACGTGTCACAATTATGCTAAAAGACAGTCAATTGGCCAGACGCATCCGTGGTGAACGTGCTTAATACAATTATTGATAGTGTAACTAAATAAATTATCTTTTTGTATATTACCTAGAACTCTTCGGCGTCATATCGGCGCCGGCCAAGTAGCAGATTTATATCTGCTTAGGGTAGAAAATAAGTTTTCATATATATTCCTTTGAAATAAATTTTTGTTTCCCAATATAAAATATTTTGTCTAAACCCCAATGCAAGACATTTCCCAGGAGGAATTTGATTCCATTTTCGACAAATGGGAAAGGTTTGCATTGGAAGCCGAAAACGATAACCTGGATCCTGCAAGAGCCACTGAAGAGGTTCCCCAAACATCAGCAAGAGTCACTGAAGAGGTTCCTCAAACCTCAACAGCAATAAGACAAGGTCCGCAGCCGATAACCATTGAAGAATATCGGCGGCGGAACAACCTGAAAAAACAAAAAAAGGAACCAAAAATTCCTCCACCGCTAAAGCGGAAAAAACAGACTCGTGCAGGAAAAAGGTATCGGAAGAAAAGGGAATTAGCCATAGCCTATAGAACTTTGAATTGGGCTATGACTAATAATGAAAGATTAGAGATTTTAGAAAATATTCATCAGTTGAGAAAACTGAAATAATTTGTAAAAGAAGAAAAAAAAAAAATTTAAAAAAAAAAAAAAAAAAAAATAATAAATTTTGTAAAAAGAAAAATTGTTTCAATTTTGAATTCGAAATGCCGAGGAATTTTTCTAGACCCCGCAGGGATTTTTCCAAAAAACTATCTAACCATGAATTGGATGAAGAACTAACTAATGAGCAAACTCTTGAATGGTTGAAACAATTCTGGAAAGATATCGGAATGACCAGAGAGCCAACTATGGAAGATGTGCTCAACCCAACCACTAGAGAAGAGGAAATTATGAGACAACTAAGAAAATATTTCCCTGAAAATTAAAAATATTTATCAAAAGTTCAGTATGGGCGGAAAAACTTCTAAAATAGATACCCCAAATGCGAATGTAGTCAATAGCATTAAAATTATTGACCATTCTGAAGCTTTAGAATTCATAAAAATCCTGCTCCTGATTGTGACGATCTGCACTTGTATCAGTTTGTTTCTCAAAATATATTCAGCCCACAATAAATTTTTAAAAAAGAAATACCAGAGTCGAACAGACGATCTGAATAAAGTTTAAGTAATAAATAAAAATTTTAATATAAATGGAAAAGTGGGACGATATTTTAAAGGAACTTACTAACGAGAAAATAAACGCGGAAAAGTCGTATAAGTGTATATGTAAAAACACAAAAATAAAAACTGAAACAGTAAAGAAACATTTAAATGTTCTACTGTCAGCATTAAATAATCTTGGAAAAATCATAAGAAAGGTAAATAACACTCTAACAAAAGCTCACCAGGTAGAAGCCTACCAGGTATTTTCGAGCGTTAGAGATAAATTGGTATCCTCGTTATCCAGGTATAACGTTGACGTTGAAGTACCAACCTCCTACGAGCAACATATCGATATCGATTTCGACACTTGGTTGTTCGAAGGTGCGTCAGATACTGAGGGAGAACAAGAAACAAAAGAAACAGTTCATCCAAGAACTATTGTATCTCACACAGACCAGAATTCCCAAACAAACACAACCATGGCGCAAACAATGGTAGCGTTCATTAAAACTGCTTCTTCGATATTGCCCGAATTCGATGGCAAACCGGAAAACTTATCCAGTTTTTTGGATGCCCTTGACATTCTGGAGCAAATCAAGGAAACGCATGAGGCTGTCGCAGTATCCATGATAAAGACAAAACTTAAAGGCACAGCCAGAAATTTCGTAGGTGCTGAAGCCACCATACAGGAAATTAAACAAACATTAAAGAGCAAAATAAAGGGTGAGTCAGTAGAAGTTTTGACTGCAAAACTCTTAAATATCCAACAGCGTAGTAAAACTGCAAATCAGTACACTGCCGAAATTGAAAAGCTCACAAAATCATTGGAAGGAGCATACATATCTGACGGTCTAACAACAGACCTCGCAACTAAGTATGCTACACAAACAGCTGTCAAAGCTATGTGTAAAAACTGCTCCAATGACAAAGTAAAGACAATTATGCAAGCTGGAACGTTCAACACGATGAATGAAGCAGTGTCAAAATTTACCAACAGTTGCACTGAAATAACGGGTAACCCTAACTCGTTACTTCATATACGCCAACAAAATTATTTTCGCGGTAATTACCGTAGAGGCTATCAACCTAACAATTATAGAAATAACCAGCGGCGTACATACCCAACAAGATATAATAATTCAAATAATAATAATAATCGATCAAATTATCAAAGATCGAGGCGTAACTTCGGATCCCGAGGTTCAAACCGTAATAATACAGCAACAGTGCGAAATGTTAATCAACAGGAAAACCAACAGACTCCACCTCAATAAACAAAAAATTATATGTTTTCAATTTACACCTAAATAGTTATATATCCTCTAAAACAACGCTAAATAACTCAATTTCAACCCTCCTGATCGATACAGGAGCAGATATCTCAATAATAAAAAAGGGTCAAATTGACAATAATGTCACAATTAATTATTCACAAAAAACTGATTTAAAGGGCATTGGTCAAGGTTTAACAAGCACTCTTGGAACAGTCAAGGCAGATTTAAAAGATGATTACTTACTAATAGCACATAAATTTCACATAGTTGAAGATAATTTTCCAATTCCCTGCGATGGAATTTTGGGACTTGATTTTATTAAAAAATATAATTGTATTTTGGATTACAGTAAAAATGGGGACAGCCTAATACTACGTCCATATGATTTTCCTGAAAATATTATAATAGAAATGACAAACAGACCATCTGTTAATTGCATAACAATACCTGCAAGGTCGGAAGTAATCCGACAAGTCCATATTGAAAATAATAATTCTGATTTATTAATACCTCATCAAAAATTAGCTGATGGCATTTTTATTGCAAACACCTTAGTAAATTCACAACAAACTTTCATTAGAGTCATTAATACAACAGATAAAAATGCAACCATTCAAAATTTTAATATCAACACAGAAAATTTAAATGATTACGCAATAATAAAAAATAAATTAGAACCAATAGAAAATAGTAAGGAAAAATTAAAAAGATTAAATAAAAATTTCCCACCTTTCGCTAGTAAATCACTTAACACATTATGCTCCGAATTTGTTGATATATTTTCATTAGATACCGAACCAATTACTGCTAATAACTTTTATAAACAAAAATTACACATGAAAGATAGCACACCTGTTTACATTAAAAATTATAGATTACCTCAAGCTCAAAAAGGGGAAATTAACAAGCAAATTAATAAATTAATTGAAGATGACATAATAGAGCCGTCTATGTCAGAATATAATAGCCCAATTCTCCTGGTACCGAAAAAATCGTTACCAGGGAAAAATGATAAAAGATGGAGATTAGTAGTCGATTACCGACAAGTAAACAAAAAATTAACTGCAGATAAATTTCCATTACCAAGAATTGATGATATCCTAGATCAATTGGGTAGAGCTAAATATTTTTCATGCCTAGACTTAATGTCTGGTTTTCATCAAATTGAATTACATAAAGACTCTAGGGACATCACATCGTTTACGGCAGAGGATGGCACATATCGTTTTAAAAGATTACCATATGGTTTGAAAGTGGCCCCTAACTCATTTCAAAGAATGATGACACTAGCATTTGCAGGCCTTAAGCCATCTCAAGCTTTTCTATATATGGATGACTTAGTAGTATTAGGATGCTCCGAAAAACATATGATTACAAATTTGAGAGATGTATTTTCTACTTGCAGAAAATATAATTTAAAATTACATCCGGATAAATGTTTATTTTTTAACCAAGAAGTTACTTATCTTGGACATAAATGCACAAATAAAGGAATTTTACCTGATCCAAGTAAATATGAGACTGTTCTAAATTATCCTATACCCAAAAGTGCTGATGAAGTTAAGCGATTTGTCGCATTTTGTAACTATTACAGAAGATTTGTTCCCAATTTTGCAGCTCATTCTAGAATTTTAACGAGATTGTGTAAAAAGAATGTTTCTTTCGAGTGGACAGAGGAATGTCAAAAAGCTTTTGTCTATTTGAGGGAGGCATTGGTACACCCAAATATTTTGCAATATCCAGATTTCGATAAAGAATTTTGTATAACAACAGATGCCAGTGGATTTGCCTGCGGCGCAGGTCTTAGTCAAGAATATGAAGGCAAACAATTACCAATTGCCTATGCGTCAAGAGCATTCACAAAAGGTGAAAGCAATAAAGCCACAATTGAAAAAGAGTTGGCAGCAATCCATTGGGCTATAACTTATTTTAGACCATATGTTTATGGCCGAAAATTTTTGATTAAAACAGACCATCGCCCCTTAACATACCTATTCTCGATGAAAAACCCTTCATCAAAATTAACTAGAGTTCGACTGGAATTAGAGGAATATGACTTTGAGGTGGAGTACATAGCTGGAAAAGAAAACTATGTAGCGGATGCGCTTTCACGCATCAATATAAATGATTTAAAGGAAATGTCAATAAAAGCATGTCAAATAATGAGGGTTACGACTCGATCGGAAACTAATAAAAATTCCAATAATAAAAATTCCAATAATAAAAACATCAAAGAAAAATGTCACGAAGAGAACATTAAAATATATGAAGCGCTTAATAGTAATGAAGTAAAAAAGCTAGCTCAGCTCGTTTTCGACCCCCCGAAACTGCAGTTCAAAAAGGGAAAGAAAATTTGTAGCAAAATAGACATTAATGATTTAATTGTTGAGGCGAAGATTGATTTAGGTCAATCCTTTGCCAGGCTTTCAAATGAAGCCGGCAATTCATCTATTAATGATAATTCAATTGTTGAGGCGAAGATTGATTTAGGTCAATTCTTTGCCAGGCTAATGAAAGAGGCCGACAATTTGAAAATAAATAAAATACAGTTGTCCTTAGGAGACAAATTGTTTAAAAATAATTATACTCGAGTAGATAAATTTAAAGAAGTTGGTACCAAGGTTCTCAAAAACTTAACTATTGCATTAACTCCGGAGGTTGTGCACGTGACAGATAAGGAAGTAATTAAAAAGATATTACAAAAATATCACGATGATCCTGTTAATGGTGGCCACCCAGGAATCAATCGCACAACAAATAAAATAAAACAGAAATATTATTGGAAAAACATGAAAAATGACATAAGAATTCATATCAAAAAGTGCATTGAATGCAGTAAAAACAAAGTAAATAAAAATTTGAAAGAACCAATGATAATAACTGAAACGCCCACGAAAGCGTTTGATACAGTGCAAATCGATACAATTGGTCCATTGCCACAATCGGTAAATGGAAATGAATATGCGGTCACTATTGTATGTGACCTTACTAAATACTTGATCGCAATCCCAATTGCGAGTAAGCACGCAAAAACAGTTGCCAAAGCAATCTTTGAAAATTTTATTTTGATTTATGGTTGTATGAAAACAATCATAACAGATATGGGAACCGAATACAAAAACAGCGTATTTGAAGAATTGTGTAAACTTTTGAAAATTGAACACAGAACTTCTACCCCATATCACCATCAGACTTTGGGCACGGTTGAGCGTAGCCACAGAACTTTTAATGAATATATCCGTTCTTATATTTCCACTAACAAAAGTGATTGGGATGAGTATATAAAATATTTTGCA
This sequence comes from Campiglossa producta, assembly GCA_964058755.1. Classification (NCBI taxonomy): domain Eukaryota; kingdom Metazoa; phylum Arthropoda; class Insecta; order Diptera; family Tephritidae; genus Campiglossa; species Campiglossa producta. The sequence continues at coordinate 76,826 of CAXKVI010000179.1, forward strand.
TATTGTTATAATACAACACCATCTACGGTTCATGGTTATTGCCCATTTGAGTTAGTTTTTGGAAAAATACCCTTGACATACGAATTTTTACAAGAAAATACAATTAGCCCAGTTTATAACTATGAGGCATATGAGAAAGAAATCAAATATAGATTGCAAGTAGCTCAACTAAGAGCGTATAAATTGGTAAAAGAAGCCAAAGAAAAACAAAAAATTTATTATGACAAAAATATTCAGTATAAAGAAATAAATTTAGGAGATTTAGTTTTAGTTAAGAATGAATCAGGTCATAAGTTAGATAGTAGATACAAAGGGCCCTATGTAGTAGTAAATATTGATAGTAAAAATAATTATACTTTAACCCCCTATAGAGTAGTAAATATCGATAATAAAAATAATTATAGTTTAATTCCATACAATATAGAAAACATAGATTTAAATAATAGTAACTCCTTAAGCAAAGAAAATAAGAAAATTATAATTCATAAAAATAGACTTAAGCTATTTGAATAAATTAATTTCATTTTGCCTAAAATTTTAGCTTATAAATTTACAAATATAAAATTTTTTTTTTACGACCTATAAAACTTTGTTTACGCTTTAAGTAATTAACGTCATAAACAAAAACCGACACTTATGCAAATTGTACAAAAGAAAACAAATTGCAAATAAAGAAAATGTATCAGATGAATAAGTAAACAAACATCTAAAAACATGAGTTATTCAAGTCGACAACACTTGAAAATAAAACAAACAAAATTGAAAAAAAAATTGTAACATGATTATCAGGCACAACAGAAAATTTTGTAAACAAACAACAAACAATAAAAATCTTAAGAGTATCAAATGAAACTCATGCTCATAAATTATTTGCGGAAATGTACAAAAGAAAGAAAATAAACCACTTAAATATGTCACAGCTCTAAAATCGTTCATATGTATTCACGATTTTTTTTAGGATGGGTGGTGTAGTATGTCAGAGCAACTCACTAACAACAACAAAGTCACAAGCTGACTTCGAAGCGGCTAGCTGTGGATTTGATAAACATTCTGCAACGTAAACATTTTCACACGCTAAGTATATTAGCAGCACAAGTCATGGAGTTGTATCAATTGTATCCCTGCAGCGAAAGCAACTAGTTGAAAACTACTTTACAACTAGTTGGTGCACCGGGCCCAACTAGTCAGTGTTCTGTCTTTTTTCCATATAAGCAACTGGTATTTTTTACGTGTTGATGTCCTACGAGATGTCAATTGTCAGATTTCGACCAGAATATACCAGTTATCTACTAGTCAGGAAATACCAGTTTCATACTAGTTGTAAAATACTAGTTCCATACTAGTTCAACCTGGACTAGTATAATTTCCATAAAATGAACTAGTCCACATACTAGTCCAATAATGACTAGTATAAAATATACTAGTCTCATACCAGTCCAAAAAGCATTAAACCTGGACTAGTATGATTTCAACCAGAATTTTCCTGGCTTACCCTTTATTTTATCCCTCGACTTTATTTTCAGGTTTATTCTTAAGAAAGCAGCGGCTATTTGTATTTACCCTATCACGAAAAAGCATCTATGAATTATAAAAGAAAGCGAAAGGAATGAATTTTGTATTTTTCAACTGGTATAATTTCATCCAGAAAAATCTAGTTATATACTAGTATGGAATGTATATTTCCTGACTAGTATGGGTTCAGCCAGAAAATTCTAGTTGTATACTAGTATGAAGTGGATATTTCCTGACTAGTATGAGTTCTACCAGAAAATTCTAGTTGTATACTGGTATGAAATGGATATTTCCTGACTGGTATGAGTTGTACCAGAAAATTCTAGTTGTATACTAGTATGAAGTGGATATTTCCTGACTAGTATGAGTTGTACCAGAAAATTCTGGTTGTATACTAGTATGAAGTAGATATTTCCTGACTAGTATGAGTTCTACCAGAAAATTCTAGTTGTATACTAGTATTTTTCTCACTAGTTTGAGGTTTCGCTGCAGGGATACGCTGGCCCTATATATGTAGATATGTGCGGCAGCACTGCCAGCGTCTCCATGCTTAGTGTACATACATATGTGTGTGTGACTGCATCACTCGCAGTCCCACGTTAGATATGTTAGTATGAGTGATTGCACTGACATATGCCTTGAGTAAGGTACCGAGCTATGCACATATGAATGCATGTGCATGTGGGCAAGTGTGTGCCTTGCTTAGGTTTAGTTTGTAAGACATAGATGTAAATATGTATCTAGTAAATAAGAATATTTACGTCTGTGTTAGAGTTAAGAATTACTATAAATAGGCTAAGTTTTGACTAAATAAAGATTCAATTCATTCATTTCAATTGACTTGCGCACACTTTCACTTTAGAAGGTCCAGGTAATCAAAGTGTAGGCATTTCTATGGCTTTCTAATTTCATGTTCATTTATAAAATTCCAAACATGACAAAGTACTTGTTGGTAGCCTGATAAAAAAAAAAAAAAAAAAAAAAATAAAATAAAATATAATAAAAAAAAAATAAAATAAAAAATTTACTTGAGTCGCGCAAATCAGTTCATAACAACATGCCGAACTGACCAGTTGTGTGTACATAGAACAGCTGATGTAATGTATGTATGCTTACTAATTATGATTATTTTGTTATGTGCATATACATGTACCTATTTATACCCACCTGTGGAAATAATTATATTAAATAAAATTATACATTTTTGTTGTAGTCCCTGATGACGATTTCCGCTGGAGATCGAAATATATTGGAAAAAGGAGAAGAAACAAAACAACCTGTGTTTTATTTCAAATGACCTAGAGCCAGCTTTAACAAACAATTGAAATAAAAAAAATAACCTAAAAAAAAATTTAAAAAAAGATAAAAAAAAATTGCTTCACAATACCTACACTCGGTATTTACAGCAATAGACTCCAAGTCAAAAGCAACCAAGAGTTTAAATGTTATAAATGGAAAAATATTCGTCCTGCATTGAAAGCATACAAAATTCTTTCATAGGTTTCACACCAAGTCCTAAAATTCGCATTTCTTGCATATAAGTTAGCATTGAAATAAAATAAAATGTTCTATATGGAAGTATAAATATATGCATAAATGAACACTGAGAAGGATTTACCTTCAAGCGGGGTAGTGGCCTAAGGTGTTAGACCTTCTAGCATACAAGTCACTACAGTGTTGTGAGCTCGACTCCCACAATGCCGGGAATAAAAGTCCATGAAGTGATGTAATTCCAGTATCATCGAAACATATGTCGGCTTGTCTGGTTCCTCCAGCACGTGGGTAAATTTTTTTCAAACACACATTTTCATACACTCCCGAGAATTGCTTCACAATACCGTCGGTATTTACAGCAATAGACTACAAGTCAAAAGCAACAAAGAGTATAAAATAAAATAAATAAAAAAATAAAATTAAAAAAAATAAAATGAAAAGAATAAAGTAAAATTAAATTAAAAAAAAAAGTTAACAAAATAACAATTGCACTACATGCCAACTATATCACCTTTATGTGGCAAACAGTGCTGCTGTAAAGTTCTTTGTTAAATTTTGTTTAAATTTTTAACAAGTTCGAGTATGTGTTTGGTGCGCGCTCCTCATCCCACAAATTTTTGTTCAACGACGTTCGTATTTCGTTGTTATTCCACTTTTTCGTTTCAAGGTATTTATTTGTTCATGGTTTTTGTTTGTTATTTTGTCATGTTATTCTACTGTTTTTGTCGTAGTGATTGATTGCAGCTTAAATGTTTTCAAGTGATAAATTATTGTCTGACAGCGAAATATAAATCTCAGATTAGCTCACTCAAAGTAATAAGAACGATGGCATAACGAGGGAAGACTACCAACATGCGCATATATACATATATTTGTGAATTGAAATTGTTCAATACTATTGAAAATTCAAACGCTAAAAATAGCAAAGTTCAAATAAGCAGTTGAATTTAGAATTTGTTGAAATATTGCTTGAAGATATAAATATCTTAGTTTAAATTGAGAAGCTTTCATACATTACACTTGAACGTTGATGCAGAAAAAACAACTGTGTCTACTGAATGAAATTTATTATGAAGGATGTTTTTGGTAAAGAAATATGATGACTTTTTGTATAACTTGCGGCAGATGAATGAACCCTGTAAACTTTTTTATTATATCAGATGTTTTCATAACAAAATATTTGTTTATCTTGAGCAACTAAAAAAAGTAAGCAAGAAAGAAAGATTTGAAACACCCACCATCTTTTGGTAGATGTGAGAGAGAGAGCTAATTTGAAACATATTGCTGCCTCACGGCGTAATCTTATAGGCGATTAAAAACATAATGTTATGAGAAAAAATTGAAATAAAATTAAATAAAACAAGATTAAATAAAACAAAATCAAATAAAATGAAATAAACTAAAATAATATAAATTAAAACAAAATAATAAAAAATAATTGAAATAGAAAAAAAGGAAAAGAAATTAAATAAAAAATATTTAATAAGACAACACAAAAAAAAAAAAATAAATGAAATAAAATAAAGCACAGTGTATAATGGTATGAATTCTCAAGCACGATTTTGATGCAAGGTCTTTAGAAGCAATACGATTTCTTGTCCCATCTTTCTTAGATGTTACTCTAAGTAAAACTTCGTTTTCAAAATAAAATGTGTGCCCTTTTGTAGACAACGAAGCTCTCCTAGCCAGTCAGGCATTTTGCCACTCGATCTGCAAGCGTACCGGGCAGCAGCGGCAGCGGCTCTGCGTCTAAGGGAAACGTCTGGCTGGGGTGCTAGCACATCTGGACACTCCAGAATTCTGAGATCTTACAGTTTTCTCCCTCTGAGCACAGATCGAAGTGCGGCCACAACAGTCGGGGACAGCTGCTTCAAAACGAAAATTCCCAACAGGGTGGAATGGGAGAGGATGGATCGTTGCCCCGATACTAATGGCGGCATTTCTGTTTACACTGACACCTCGAAGCTAGACGGCAGAGTTGGAGGAGGGGTTTATTCAAGGGATCTGGAACTTGAGCTCTCCTTCCCAAGTCTCAGCAATCCTTGATGCAGCATTTTGGATAAGTAAACGCGGAATCGGCGAGGATATCATTATTTTCACCGACAGCTAGGCGGCAATAAAAGCTCTTGGGTCTTATTCGTTCAACTCTTAACTGACGCTCAGCTGTCGATGATCTCTTCAAGAGATGACCCAACAGAACCGAGTAAACCGTACATGAGTCCCGGGACACAGGGACATTGAAGGAAACTGTAAGGCAGACTAACTTGCCAGGCAGGGGACGACCAAGCAGGTTCTTTGGGATAAAGAACGCTTAGGTATGCCGTTTGCCAGTTGCAAGATAATGCTGAAGGAATACACACTCCGTCAAGCCAACGAAATATGTCAACAATCCCCAGGTTACCGGATATCCAAACAATCTGGCCAAATTGGGATCATAAAAGTTCCAGACATTCACGCCCTAAGAAGGAGAGAAATCGCGGTGTTTTAACTGGGCACTGCCTTATTGGTAGGCACGCAGAAAGGCTAGGTGTGCCCTATCGATGATGCTGTTGGAGCTGCAGATACGATGAGGAAGAGGAAACGGTGAAGCCCCTCATATGCAACTGCCCGGCTGTAAGCGGAACGCGAACGCGCTTCTTGGGAGTTCCCCTCCTGGATAGCCTACGCCAGATAGCGGAGCTGGACATAAAGAACTTGATGGCCTTCATAAAGTCATCTAAGTGGAGGAGTAACGGTGTCGGTATAGAAGTATCAGTCCCGTGATTCTGCGATGTGGAAAATCCCAACAACTCAGGGATTTTCCATATGGACGGGTCCCGGGACTGACATTCCTAGTGTCGGTGGTATCACAACTGGCCTAAGGGTGCCTCTGCGGCAGCCACTTGAACCTTATATAACCCTTGTAGACAAAGCTACATATGTAGATTAAAATTCACTTGCTTTATAATCTCTAACTTTATATAATATCGACCAACAAAATTGAGATTCCTAGCACTGATTTAACTTTAAATTAAATGGTATTAAATTTATAACGAATTACATAAAAAGTTGCGATAAGTGTCAACTTGTCTAACCTTTTGCTTTGCTGCTTAGCCTAATTAGTATGATAAGTTGATAAATACGGATAACGCTTAATAGCTAATAAGTGATCTGAGAGTTTGCAACTTTTCACCGCAAAAATAATTTTTCTTCCAAAAAAAAACTATTGCATAGTGAGAAACTGTTAATTTCCTTTGGCTTAGCGCATCAAACAGCATGTCAGTGCGTAAACGTAACATTCATAATTGTATGCTAGTTAGTATACAAAAGAGCCATTCCAGCGAAACAGGCACCGCGTGCATAAGACTGAAATAGGGAAAAAGAAAGTTTAATAATAAGGGATAATTAAATTAAATTAAATAAAGTTAAGTCTAACTAAACTTAAAAAATAAACCAAAAGTAAATTAAATTATATTAAATTAAGATAAAAGTCCTGGAAGGCGCCGATGTTGCGTGTTCCAGCAGTCAAAAACTAAAATATAGTTTACACTTCACTTTGGAGCTCCCCATAAGTTGAATGGGGTAATCGCTACATACATACATATGTATATATGAATCTACATTGTGTATATTTATGTAGGTACAAACGAGCTAGCAAAACTTAAATTCTTTGGTATTTCCTGAACTAACCATCTCAATGAGAGCGTAGCAAAATAAAAAAATAAAGTAAAAACTTTAAAAAGTAAATTTGTAGCGACGAAAGCTTGAAGTTGGCAGTTTTACCTTTCAAAAGCGAAAAATATGTACATAAGATATAAGCAGCAAAGCTTACGCATATTTCCGTTTCCTCAGTCTGATAGACACTTGCTTGCTTTTGCGTGTAAAAAGTACACAGCTAAATGCGTGTGTATGTGTGCATAAAACTTTTTGCGCATATATTTGTGTGTACGTTTTACGCATTCAACTTCTTATGGTTGAAATAAATTGGAAACTTTTGCTGCAACGAGTCACAGTGCGCCAAATCCAAGGCCAGAGCGACAGCCAGCTTTGAAGAAAAACAGGAAATTGCGGGTGCTTTACAGCCGGATCAGGCCGTCAGTCAGACTGAATGTAGCAAATGCTTCGACACTGTCGCCACAATCATCACCAACTTCAAAATTTTACTTACACAAAAATACAGTCAACACTTGCTTCCCTCTTTGCTGCGTGGCATCATCGCTTTAATCTTGCCCACGGGTTTGCTTCACATGCGACGGACCCATTCAACGCACATATTGCGCATGCTCTTCTATTCTAACTTTTGCTATTTTATTCCCTCCGCACCTCCTACTCTTCGTATATTTGTTAGTTTTTCAATTCTTTTGGCTCAGCAGCTTTATTTAAATGCTGCTTAGCGTGTGTGGCAAGCCGAGGAAGTTCTCGAGCGAGCAGTACACAAAGAAAACCGCTTTCAACCGCAGTTAAGTTTTCTACAAGTTTTCGCTGTGAGACTTAATATTTTCTTGCAACTCTTTTTTGTTTCTGTATTTGTGTGTTACTGATTTTTATTTCGAAATGCGATATAAAACTGTAAATATAAATAGAAGATTTTATTGCCCATGCATTGAAGTACGCGTTTTTACTGCTGGTGTTTGGGAAGAATTTACTGAATGTAATGCAAACTTAGGTGCGTTTAAGGCGTGGAAAAGTATCTTAGGCTAATCTTAGTATACTAACTAAAAAAAAGAATGGTAATGGTATGGTAATGGTATGGTAATGGTATGGTAATGGTATGGTAATGGTATGGTAATGGTATGGTAATGGTATGGTAATGGTATGGTAATGGTATGGTAATGGTATGGTAATGGTATGGTAATGGTATGGTAATGGTATGGTAATGGTATGGTAATGGTATGGTAATGGTATGGTAATGGTATGGTAATGGTATGGTAATGGTATGGTAATGGTATGGTAATGGTATGGTAATGGTATGGTAATGGTATGGTAATGGTATGGTAATGGTATGGTAATGGTATGGTAATGGTATGGTAATGGTATGGTAATGGTATGGTAATGGTATGGTAATGGTATGGTAATGGTATGGTAATGGTATGGTAATGGTATGGTAATGGTATGGTAATGGTATGGTAATGGTATGGTAATGGTATGGTAATGGTATGGTAATGGTATGGTAATGGTATGGTAATGGTATGGTAATGGTATGGTAATGGTATGGTAATGGTATGGTAATGGTATGGTAATGGTATGGTAATGGTATGGTAATGGTATGGTAATGGTATGGTAATGGTATGGTAATGGTATGGTAATGGTATGGTAATGGTATGGTAATGGTATGGTAATGGTATGGTAATGGTATGGTAATGGTATGGTAATGGTATGGTAATGGTATGGTAATGGTATGGTAATGGTATGGTAATGGTATGGTAATGGTATGGTAATGGTATGGTAATGGTATGGTAATGGTATGGTAATGGTATGGTAATGGTATGGTAATGGTATGGTAATGGTATGGTAATGGTATGGTAATGGTATGGTAATGGTATGGTAATGGTATGGTAATGGTATGGTAATGGTATGGTAATGGTATGGTAATGGTATGGTAATGGTATGGTAATGGTATGGTAATGGTATGGTAATGGTATGGTAATGGTATGGTAATGGTATGGTAATGGTATGGTAATGGTATGGTAATGGTATGGTAATGGTATGGTAATGGTATGGTAATGGTATGGTAATGGTATGGTAATGGTATGGTAATGGTATGGTAATGGTATGGTAATGGTATGGTAATGGTATGGTAATGGTATGGTAATGGTATGGTAATGGTATGGTAATGGTATGGTAATGGTATGGTAATGGTATGGTAATGGTATGGTAATGGTATGGTAATGGTATGGTAATGGTATGGTAATGGTATGGTAATGGTATGGTAATGGTATGGTAATGGTATGGTAATGGTATGGTAATGGTATGGTAATGGTATGGTAATGGTATGGTAATGGTATGGTAATGGTATGGTAATGGTATGGTAATGGTATGGTAATGGTATGGTAATGGTATGGTAATGGTATGGTAATGGTATGGTAATGGTATGGTAATGGTATGGTAATGGTATGGTAATGGTATGGTAATGGTATGGTAATGGTATGGTAATGGTATGGTAATGGTATGGTAATGGTATGGTAATGGTATGGTAATGGTATGGTAATGGTATGGTAATGGTATGGTAATGGTATGGTAATGGTATGGTAATGGTATGGTAATGGTATGGTAATGGTATGGTAATGGTATGGTAATGGTATGGTAATGGTATGGTAATGGTATGGTAATGGTATGGTAATGGTATGGTAATGGTATGGTAATGGTATGGTAATGGTATGGTAATGGTATGGTAATGGTATGGTAATGGTATGGTAATGGTATGGTAATGGTATGGTAATGGTATGGTAATGGTATGGTAATGGTATGGTAATGGTATGGTAATGGTATGGTAATGGTATGGTAATGGTATGGTAATGGTATGGTAATGGTATGGTAATGGTATGGTAATGGTATGGTAATGGTATGGTAATGGTATGGTAATGGTATGGTAATGGTATGGTAATGGTATGGTAATGGTATGGTAATGGTATGGTAATGGTATGGTAATGGTATGGTAATGGTATGGTAATGGTATGGTAATGGTATGGTAATGGTATGGTAATGGTATGGTAATGGTATGGTAATGGTATGGTAATGGTATGGTAATGGTATGGTAATGGTATGGTAATGGTATGGTAATGGTATGGTAATGGTATGGTAATGGTATGGTAATGGTATGGTAATGGTATGGTAATGGTATGGTAATGGTATGGTAATGGTATGGTAATGGTATGGTAATGGTATGGTAATGGTATGGTAATGGTATGGTAATGGTATGGTAATGGTATGGTAATGGTATGGTAATGGTATGGTAATGGTATGGTAATGGTATGGTAATGGTATGGTAATGGTATGGTAATGGTATGGTAATGGTATGGTAATGGTATGGTAATGGTATGGTATGGTAATGGTATGGTAATGGTATGGTAATGGTATGGTAATGGTATGGTAATGGTATGGTAATGGTATGGTAATGGTATGGTAATGGTATGGTAATGGTATGGTAATGGTATGGTAATGGTATGGTAATGGTATGGTAATGGTATGGTAATGGTATGGTAATGGTATGGTAATGGTATGGTAATGGTATGGTAATGGTATGGTAATGGTATGGTAATGGTATGGTAATGGTATGGTAATGGTATGGTAATGGTATGGTAATGGTATGGTAATGGTATGGTAATGGTATGGTAATGGTATGGTAATGGTATGGTAATGGTATGGTAATGGTATGGTAATGGTATGGTAATGGTATGGTAATGGTATGGTAATGGTATGGTAATGGTATGGTAATGGTATGGTAATGGTATGGTAATGGTATGGTAATGGTATGGTAATGGTATGGTAATGGTATGGTAATGGTATGGTAATGGTATGGTAATGGTATGGTAATGGTATGGTAATGGTATGGTAATGGTATGGTAATGGTATGGTAATGGTATGGTAATGGTATGGTAATGGTATGGTAATGGTATGGTAATGGTATGGTAATGGTATGGTAATGGTATGGTAATGGTATGGTAATGGTATGGTAATGGTATGGTAATGGTATGGTAATGGTATGGTAATGGTATGGTAATGGTATGGTAATGGTATGGTAATGGTATGGTAATGGTATGGTAATGGTATGGTAATGGTATGGTAATGGTATGGTAATGGTATGGTAATGGTATGGTAATGGTATGGTAATGGTATGGTAATGGTATGGTAATGGTATGGTAATGGTATGGTAATGGTATGGTAATGGTATGGTAATGGTATGGTAATGGTATGGTAATGGTATGGTAATGGTATGGTAATGGTATGGTAATGGTATGGTAATGGTATGGTAATGGTATGGTAATGGTATGGTAATGGTATGGTAATGGTATGGTAATGGTATGGTAATGGTATGGTAATGGTATGGTAATGGTATGGTAATGGTATGGTAATGGTATGGTAATGGTATGGTAATGGTATGGTAATGGTATGGTAATGGTATGGTAATGGTATGGTAATGGTATGGTAATGGTATGGTAATGGTATGGTAATGGTATGGTAATGGTATGGTAATGGTATGGTAATGGTATGGTAATGGTATGGTAATGGTATGGTAATGGTATGGTAATGGTATGGTAATGGTATGGTAATGGTATGGTAATGGTATGGTAATGGTATGGTAATGGTATGGTAATGGTATGGTAATGGTATGGTAATGGTATGGTAATGGTATGGTAATGGTATGGTAATGGTATGGTAATGGTATGGTAATGGTATGGTAATGGTATGGTAATGGTATGGTAATGGTATGGTAATGGTATGGTAATGGTATGGTAATGGTATGGTAATGGTATGGTAATGGTATGGTAATGGTATGGTAATGGTATGGTAATGGTATGGTAATGGTATGGTAATGGTATGGTAATGGTATGGTAATGGTATGGTAATGGTATGGTAATGGTATGGTAATGGTATGGTAATGGTATGGTAATGGTATGGTAATGGTATGGTAATGGTATGGTAATGGTATGGTAATGGTATGGTAATGGTATGGTAATGGTATGGTAATGGTATGGTAATGGTATGGTAATGGTATGGTAATGGTATGGTAATGGTATGGTAATGGTATGGTAATGGTATGGTAATGGTATGGTAATGGTATGGTAATGGTATGGTAATGGTATGGTAATGGTATGGTAATGGTATGGTAATGGTATGGTAATGGTATGGTAATGGTATGGTAATGGTATGGTAATGGTATGGTAATGGTATGGTAATGGTATGGTAATGGTATGGTAATGGTATGGTAATGGTATGGTAATGGTATGGTAATGGTATGGTAATGGTATGGTAATGGTATGGTAATGGTATGGTAATGGTATGGTAATGGTATGGTAATGGTATGGTAATGGTATGGTAATGGTATGGTAATGGTATGGTAATGGTATGGTAATGGTATGGTAATGGTATGGTAATGGTATGGTAATGGTATGGTAATGGTATGGTAATGGTATGGTAATGGTATGGTAATGGTATGGTAATGGTATGGTAATGGTATGGTAATGGTATGGTAATGGTATGGTAATGGTATGGTAATGGTATGGTAATGGTATGGTAATGGTATGGTAATGGTATGGTAATGGTATGGTAATGGTATGGTAATGGTATGGTAATGGTATGGTAATGGTATGGTAATGGTATGGTAATGGTATGGTAATGGTATGGTAATGGTATGGTAATGGTATGGTAATGGTATGGTAATGGTATGGTAATGGTATGGTAATGGTATGGTAATGGTATGGTAATGGTATGGTAATGGTATGGTAATGGTATGGTAATGGTATGGTAATGGTATGGTAATGGTATGGTAATGGTATGGTAATGGTATGGTAATGGTATGGTAATGGTATGGTAATGGTATGGTAATGGTATGGTAATGGTATGGTAATGGTATGGTAATGGTATGGTAATGGTATGGTAATGGTATGGTAATGGTATGGTAATGGTATGGTAATGGTATGGTAATGGTATGGTAATGGTATGGTAATGGTATGGTAATGGTATGGTAATGGTATGGTAATGGTATGGTAATGGTATGGTAATGGTATGGTAATGGTATGGTAATGGTATGGTAATGGTATGGTAATGGTATGGTAATGGTATGGTAATGGTATGGTAATGGTATGGTAATGGTATGGTAATGGTATGGTAATGGTATGGTAATGGTATGGTAATGGTATGGTAATGGTATGGTAATGGTATGGTAATGGTATGGTAATGGTATGGTAATGGTATGGTAATGGTATGGTAATGGTATGGTAATGGTATGGTAATGGTATGGTAATGGTATGGTAATGGTATGGTAATGGTATGGTAATGGTATGGTAATGGTATGGTAATGGTATGGTAATGGTATGGTAATGGTATGGTAATGGTATGGTAATGGTATGGTAATGGTATGGTAATGGTATGGTAATGGTATGGTAATGGTATGGTAATGGTATGGTAATGGTATGGTAATGGTATGGTAATGGTATGGTAATGGTATGGTAATGGTATGGTAATGGTATGGTAATGGTATGGTAATGGTATGGTAATGGTATGGTAATGGTATGGTAATGGTATGGTAATGGTATGGTAATGGTATGGTAATGGTATGGTAATGGTATGGTAATGGTATGGTAATGGTATGGTAATGGTATGGTAATGGTATGGTAATGGTATGGTAATGGTATGGTAATGGTATGGTAATGGTATGGTAATGGTATGGTAATGGTATGGTAATGGTATGGTAATGGTATGGTAATGGTATGGTAATGGTATGGTAATGGTATGGTAATGGTATGGTAATGGTATGGTAATGGTATGGTAATGGTATGGTAATGGTATGGTAATGGTATGGTAATGGTATGGTAATGGTATGGTAATGGTATGGTAATGGTATGGTAATGGTATGGTAATGGTATGGTAATGGTATGGTAATGGTATGGTAATGGTATGGTAATGGTATGGTAATGGTATGGTAATGGTATGGTAATGGTATGGTGTTGTATATCAGAGTATCAGAGCAAGTACTCTAAATGTTGTATGGTAATGGTATGGTAATGGTATGGTAATGGTATGGTAATGGTATGGTAATGGTATGGTAATGGTATGGTAATGGTATGGTAATGGTATGGTAATGGTATGGTAATGGTATGGTAATGGTATGGTAATGGTATGGTAATGGTATGGTAATGGTATGGTAATGGTATGGTAATGGTATGGTAATGGTATGGTAATGGTATGGTAATGGTATGGTAATGGTATGGTAATGGTATGGTAATGGTATGGTAATGGTATGGTAATGGTATGGTAATGGTATGGTAATGGTATGGTAATGGTATGGTAATGGTATGGTAATGGTATGGTAATGGTATGGTAATGGTATGGTAATGGTATGGTAATGGTATGGTAATGGTATGGTAATGGTATGGTAATGGTATGGTAATGGTATGGTAATGGTATGGTAATGGTATGGTAATGGTATGGTAATGGTATGGTAATGGTATGGTAATGGTATGGTAATGGTATGGTAATGGTATGGTAATGGTATGGTAATGGTATGGTAATGGTATGGTAATGGTATGGTAATGGTATGGTAATGGTATGGTAATGGTATGGTAATGGTATGGTAATGGTATGGTAATGGTATGGTAATGGTATGGTAATGGTATGGTAATGGTATGGTAATGGTATGGTAATGGTATGGTAATGGTATGGTAATGGTATGGTAATGGTATGGTAATGGTATGGTAATGGTATGGTAATGGTATGGTAATGGTATGGTAATGGTATGGTAATGGTATGGTAATGGTATGGTAATGGTATGGTAATGGTATGGTAATGGTATGGTAATGGTATGGTAATGGTATGGTAATGGTATGGTAATGGTATGGTAATGGTATGGTAATGGTATGGTAATGGTATGGTAATGGTATGGTAATGGTATGGTAATGGTATGGTAATGGTATGGTAATGGTATGGTAATGGTATGGTAATGGTATGGTAATGGTATGGTAATGGTATGGTAATGGTATGGTAATGGTATGGTAATGGTATGGTAATGGTATGGTAATGGTATGGTAATGGTATGGTAATGGTATGGTAATGGTATGGTAATGGTATGGTAATGGTATGGTAATGGTATGGTAATGGTATGGTAATGGTATGGTAATGGTATGGTAATGGTATGGTAATGGTATGGTAATGGTATGGTAATGGTATGGTAATGGTATGGTAATGGTATGGTAATGGTATGGTAATGGTATGGTAATGGTATGGTGTTGTATATCAGAGTATCAGAGCAAGTACTCTAAATGTTCGCTGTGAAACATAAACAGTTTATTAGGTTTCTAATTTCACCTATTGTCCCACGCAAAGATCTATATATGTAGATATGTGCAATTGCACTGCCAAGCGGCTACACGCTTGGTATGTATGCATGTGTGTATGATCGCACTGATTATGCACTGAATTGGACACCGAGCCATGCACATATGAATGCATGTAAATATGTGCATGGCTGGAGTCTCATTTAGCTTTAAGAATTATAAGTAAATATGTAACGTAGTAAATAAGTAGTACATAAGAGTTTTAGAGTATAAATAAGCTTCTGAAGTTCAATAAAATCAATCATTGACATTCGGCACTTCGCGGTGCTTTGTCAAAATAATAAAAATATTTTTCAATACTTTTCATGGCGATCCTGCCAGTGATACTGCAGGCCAATTGCTCATTCTAGCAATTGCCTAAAATTCACTGCGGGGAAAACCGGCAAAAGTTGTAAAGTAAAAATTGTAAATTTAAAAAAAAAAAAAAAAAATTTTTTTCTCGGCCCAACAAAATAACTTGGACAAATTATGGTCACTGGTTGGTGCTGATAAATTTACCGAATTACAGAAAGAGAAAAACAAAAAAGGGCGCCCGTCATCGATTTGGTGCAAATCATTTACCACAAACTGTTGGGATATGGACATCTGCCAAAGCAGCCCGTGATAGTAAAAGCCAAATATGATGAAGAAATGAAGAAATTGAATCTCAGCGTGCAGAGAGAAGTGGGATAATAAGATCGGTCATCATACAAAAGCAGTCTTAGATAAGTTATTTATGTACACAAAAAAAAAAAAAAAAATTTTTTTTTTGTAGATAAACATTCTGGACGGCCTAACGGCTGCCTGCCCGACAAGCAAAAATTAAATTTTTTGCTGTATAAACTCAGCAACTAAATTGATATGTCCCAAGAAGAGGACATAGTCACACAAACCCAGTCTGATCAAGTCTTTTCTAACGCGGTTAGGTTGGCTTTGGAAGCATTAGAAAAAAATAGACAAGAACAAGAACAAGTAAGACAAGGCCCTAAGCCGCTGACAATTGAAGAATATAATAAAAGAAATAAGGTTCGAAAAATTGAGGAACCAAAAATTCCAGAGCCAATCAAGCTAAAGAGAAAAAGAGGAGGTAAAAAATTCAATAATAGAAGAGCATTAGCTCAACTATACGAAAAATTTAATCTGAGTTCAAATCGGGCAGAAAAAATACAATTAAGAAAAGAAATTAGAAAGTTGAGAAACAGAATTAATGAAGAAAGAAAGTAATAAATTTTTTTTTTGTCTTTTGAAATTTTTTTTTTGCTAATGTCTAAACGTTATATTAAAGGCCCACTGGCCACAATTGAGGAACTTCAAAAAGAAGTTGATGAAATGTATAAAGAGCCAGATTATGAAAAGGAATTAATTTGGTTGACCAAATTTTGGAAAGACATTGGCATGCCAAGGGAACCAACTCTTGAAGATATCACAAATCCTTCCACCAAGGAAGAAGAATTAATAAGATTAATGAGAAGTTGTGGATTCAAGCCTTATGGAGAATAAATAAGAAAAATCTAAACATTAAATATTGAATTTTTGCATATTTCTTTTAAAATGGGAAGCAAGGAATCGAAAGTCACTGATCCAAATGCTAACGTGGTAAACACAGTTCAGATAATAGACCACACTGAAGCTTTGGATGCCATAAAAATTTACCTTTTGATCATTGCTGTCATCAATGCAGTGAACTTATTCTTGAGATTTTACTCAACCCACAACAAAATTCTGAAAAAGAAATACCAGAGCCGCACTGACGGTCTGGATAAAGTGTAAGTATATAGTCTCGTTTTTCTCTCAATGGAGAAATGGGAGGAAATCTCAAGGGAACTCATTGAAAATAAGGTAAATGCAGAAAAGTCATATAAATGCATATGTAAGAACACAGATATAAAAACAGAGACTGTAAAGAAGCATCTAAATGTTCTACTGTCATCACTAAATAATTTGGGAAAACTCTTACGCAGAGTCTATCAAATTCTAACAAAAGCGCATCAAACAGAATCCTACCAAATATTTTCGAGCGTTAGATACAAATTGGTATCCTCGTTATCCAGGTATAACATTAATGTTGAAATACCAACCTCCTACGAACGACATATAGAGATCGATTTCGACACTTGGTTGTCCGAAAGTGAGTCAGATAGTGAGGAAGAACAAAAGGTACATACAGATGCCAATAAATCCGCTCAAACTGAGATTGTTGAGCGAGAAGAAACATCTACACAAACAAATATCGTAACACCAGTTGAACAAAACTCCCAAACAGACATAAACATGGCGCAAACAATGGTAGCGTTCATTAAAACTGCGTCATCGATTTTGCCTGAGTTCGATGGCAAACCCGAAAACTTATCCAGTTTTCTGGACGCCCTTGATATCCTCGAGCAAATCAAAGAGACACATGAGGCTGTCGCAGTATCCATGATAAAGACAAAGTTAAAAGGCACAGCCAGAAACTTTATTGGTTCTGAAGCGTCCATAGAGGAAATAAAGCGAAAACTAAAAAGTGCGATAAAGGGTGAGTCGGTAGAAGTTTTAACTGCAAAACTCTTGAACATCCAGCAGCGCAGTAAAACTGCAAATCAGTACACTGCTGAGATCGAAAAACTCACAAAATCATTGGAAGGAGCATACATATCTGACGGTCTAACAACAGACCTCGCAACTAAGTATGCTACACAAACAGCTGTCAAAGCTATGTGTAAAAACTGCTCCAATGACAAAGTAAAAACAATCATGCAAGCTGGAACGTTCACCTCGATGAACGAAGCTGTATCTAAATTCACAAATAGTTGCACAGAAATCACGGGTAACCCTAATTCATTGTTGCATATACGCCAACAAAACTATTTTCGCGGTAATTTCCGCAGAGGTTATCAATCTAGCAACTATAGAGGTAACCAAAGGCGTACATACCCAACACGCTTTAACAATTTTAATAACAATAATAATAATCGATCAAATAGCCAAAGATCGGGTCGCAACTTTGGATCACGGGGATCTAACCGTAACAATACCAGAAACGTCAGAAATTTTAACCAACAGGAAAACCAGCAAACTCCACCTCAATAAGTAAAAAGTTATATGTTTTCAATTTACACCTCAATAGCTATATATCCTCCAAAACAACTTTAAATAATTCAATTTCAACCCTCCTGATCGATACAGGAGCGGATATATCAATTATAAAAAAGGGTCAAATTGACAGTAATGTCACAATTAATTACTCACAAAAAACTGATTTAAAAGGCATTGGTCAAGGTTTAACAAGCACTATTGGAACGGTTAAAGCAGATTTAAGGGATGATTATCTATTAATTAAACACAAATTTCACATAGTTGAGGATCATTTCCCAATTCCTTGTGATGGAATTTTGGGACTTGACTTTATTAAAAAATATAATTGCATTTTAGATTACAGTAAAAATGGAGACAACCTAATACTGCGTCCATATGATTACCCAGAAAACATAATAATACAAATGACAAATAGACCAACCATTAATTGCATAACAATACCTGCAAGATCGGAAGTAATCCGACAAGTCCATATTGAAAATGGTAATTCTGATTTATTAATACCTCACCAAAAATTATCTGATGGCATTTTTATAGCCAACACATTAGTAAATTCAAATCAAACCTTTATTAGAATAATTAATACAACAGATAAAAATGCAACCATTCAAAATTTCAAAATTAACACAGAAGATTTAAATGATTACACAATAATAAAAACTAAATCTGAATCAATAGAAAATAAAAAGGAAAAATTAGAAAGATTAAATAAAAATTTCCCACCTTTCGCTAGTCAATCACTTAACACACTATGCTCAGAATTCATCGATATATTTTCATTAGAAACAGAACCAATTACTACTAATAACTTTTACAAACAAAAATTACATATGAAAGATAGTACTCCTGTATATATTAAAAATTATAGATTACCCCAAGCCCAAAAAGGTGAGATTAACAAACAAATTAATAAATTAATTGAAGATGACATTATAGAGCCGTCTATGTCAGAATATAATAGCCCCATTCTCCTGGTACCGAAAAAGCCGTTGCCAGGAAAAAACGATAAAAGATGGAGATTGGTAGTCGATTACCGACAAATAAATAAAAGATTAACTGCAGATAAATTCCCATTACCAAGAATTGATGATATACTAGATCAATTGGGTAGAGCTAAATATTTTTCATGTCTGGACTTGATGTCGGGCTTTCATCAAATTGAGTTACATAAAGACTCTAGGGACATCACATCGTTTACGGCGGACGATGGTACATATCGTTTCAAAAGATTGCCGTATGGTTTGAAAGTAGCCCCTAACTCATTTCAGAGAATGATGACTCTCTCATTTGCAGGTCTTAAACCATCCCAAGCTTTTCTATATATGGACGACTTAGTAGTATTGGGATGCTCCGAAAAACATATGATTACAAATTTAAGAGATGTATTTTCTACTTGCAGAAAATATAATTTAAAATTACATCCGGATAAATGTTTATTTTTTAACCAAGAAGTCACTTATCTTGGACATAACTGCACAAATAAAGGGATTTTACCTGATCCTAGCAAATTTGAAGTTATTTCAAACTATCCAATTCCAAAAAATGCTGAGGAAGTTAAACGATTTGTAGCTTTTTGTAATTATTACCGAAGATTTGTTCCAAATTTTGCAGCTCATTCTAGAATTTTAACAAGATTATGTAAAAAGAATGTTTCTTTTGATTGGACAGAGGAATGTCAAAAAGCTTTTGTCTACTTGAAGGAGGCATTAATACACCCAAATATTTTGCAATACCCAGATTTCGATAAAGAATTTTGTATAACAACAGATGCCAGTGGATTTGCCTGCGGCGCAGTTCTTAGTCAAGAATATGAAGGCAAACAACTACCAATTGCCTATGCGTCAAGAGCATTCACAAAAGGTGAAAGCAATAAAGCCACAATTGAAAAAGAGTTGGCAGCAATCCATTGGGCTATAGCTTATTTTAGACCATACGTTTACGGCAGAAAATTTTTAATTAAAACAGACCATCGCCCCTTAACATACTTATTTTCGATGAAAAACCCCTCATCGAAATTAACTAGAGTTCGGCTGGAGTTGGAGGAATATGACTTTGAGGTGGAGTACATAGCTGGAAAAGAAAACTATGTTGCAGATGCGCTATCACGCATAAATATAAATGACTTAAAAGACATGTCAGTAAAAGCATGTCAAATAATGAAGGTTACGACTCGATCGCGAACCAATAAAAATTCCAATAATAAAAATTCCAATAATAAAAATTCCAATAATGAAAATATTAATGAAAAATGTCACAATGAGAACCCAAAAATTTATGAAGCGCTTAATAAATGTGAAGTAAAAAAGCTAGCTCAGCTCGTTTTCGATCCCCCGAAACTGCAGTTCAAAAGAGGAAAGAAAATTTGTAGCAAAATAGATATTAATGATTCAATTGTTGAGGCGAAGATTGATTTAGGTCAATTCTTTGCCAGGCTAATGAAAGAGGCCGACAATTTGAAAATAAATAAATTACAGTTGTCCTTAGGAGACAAATTGTTTAAAAATAATTATACACGTGTAGACACATTTAAAAATATTGGTACCAAAGTTCTCAAAAACTTAACTATTGCATTAACTCCGGAAGTTGTGCATGTGACAGATAAAGAAATAATCAAAAAGATATTGCAAAAATATCACGATGATCCTGTTAATGGTGGCCACCCGGGAATCAATCGAACAAATAATAAAATCAGACAAAAATATTACTGGAAAAATATGAAAAATGATATACGAAATCATATTAAACAAGTAAGGAAGTCTAAGTTCGGTTGAAACCGAACATTACATACCCAGCTGTGCACATAAAGTGGGCGTGATCGTTCACCGATTTTTCTTATTTTCTGTGGTAGTACTCTACATAAACATAACATACCTGGTACCTAGTTTCGTAAATCTATCTCACACCGTTCTGAAGTTGTTAGCAGTCGAATTTAAAAATTGCTTGACTCATAAGTGGGCGGTGCCACGCCCACTTTCCAAAATTTTGAAAAAATTATGTAAAGAATGTGAAAGTTGATGTATGTACCAAATTATATTATTATATCGAAATCAGTTAATTAGATATGGACTTTTCAATATTTCCACCTCCTTTCAATATAACTTTTATGAAAAAGTAGGCGTGGTCGCGAAGCGATTTCGTTT
>CAXKVI010000180.1:0-2500 GCA_964058755.1 Campiglossa producta
ATCATAAAAAGCTATTAATGAAAATAAGTGAAAACACTTTTCATATTAATACTTTTGTACGGCGGGAATAACTATGACTCAAAAATGATCATAAAAAGCTATTAATGAAAATAAGTGAAAATTATAATAACAACACTTTTCATATTAATACTTTTGTACGGCGGGAATAACTATGACTCTCTTAAGGTAGCTAAATGCCTTGTCATCTAATTAGTGATGCGCATAAATGGATTAACGAGATTCCCACTGTCCCCCTATATTGGACAAATTCTCAAAGATGATCATAAAAAGCTATTAATGAAAATAAGTGAAAATTATAATAACAACACTTTTCATATTAATACTTTTGTACGGCGGGAATAACTATAACTCTCTTAAGATAGCTAAATGCCTTGTCATCTAATTAGTGATGCGCATAAATGGATTAACGATATTCCCACTGTCCCCCTATATTGGACAAATTCTCAAAGATGATCATAAAAAGCTATTAATGAAAATAAGTGAAAATTATAATAACAACACTTTTCATATTAATACTTTTGTACGGCGGGAATAACTATGACTCTCTTAAGGTAGCTAAATGCCCTGTCATCTAATTAGTGATACGCATAAATGAATTAACGAGATTCCCACTGTCCCCCTATATTGGACACATTCTCAAAGATGATCATAAAATTTCATAAAAAGCTATTAATGAAAATAAGTTAGAATTATAATTACAACACTCTTCATATTAATACTTTTGTACGGCGGAAATAACTATGACACTCTTACGATAGCCAAATGTCTTCTTATCTAATTAGTGATGCACATAAATGGATTAACGAGATTCCCATTGTCCCCCTTACTTACTTACTTAAAATAGCCTTTAACCGCCTAGGCGATTTTGGCCGTCCCCCTATATTGGACAAATTCTCAAAAATGATCATGAAATTTCATAAAAAGCTATTAATGAAAATAAGTATGAAAATAAGTATGGCGGAAATAACTATGACTGTCTTAAGGTAGCTAAATGCGATGTCATCTAATTTGTGACACGCATAAATGGATTAATGAAATTCCCACATTTTTCAACTCTTAAAAATCATTCAAAAAATGTACACGGCAGAAGTAACTATGACTTTCTCTTATTATCATCTAATTATTGACCGGCATGAATGGATTAACTGTACCTATCATAGAAATTCTCATAGCTAAACTTAAGTTTTCATAATAATACTTAAGCTAGTTGAGATATGAGATATTAAACAAAAACGTACTAATATATAAGGAAATGTAATTTTATTTATACGAATAGTGATAATATTATGAAGATTTCTTACATCCAAACTATATTATTAATTTGCTAGTAGTAGTAAATTATATTAAATAATTTATCATCAATATATGGTTAAAATTTATGTCTTTCTATTTTTTGCTCATATAAACCCACTAAAATTGTAAAGCAACTGAGTGCATTTTAATAAGATTTTCATTCATGTTTAATAAATAGTAAATTTTCATATAATTTCTGCGATTTGGGGGTAAAATAATAATACTTGTATGAAAAATAATATTTGTATGAAAATGTAATACTTGTATCAAAACAATACTTGTATAAAAATAGTACTTGTATGGAAAATAATGGCTGTATAAAGAATAATACTTGTATGAAAAATAATACTTTTATGATAATATAACTTATATGAACAATAATATTTATATGAAAATATAATACTTGTATGAAAACAGTTCTTGTATGGAAGATAATAGTTGTATGAAGAATAATACTTGTATGAAAAATAATACTATTATTGTAATATTACTTATATGAAAAATAATATTTATATGAAAATGTAATACTACTTGTATGAAAATTGTACTTGTATGGAAGATAATAGTTGTATAAAGAATAATACTTGTATTAAAATAATACTTTTATGATAATATTACATATATGAAAAATAATATTTATATGAAAATGTAATACTTGTATGAAAAATAATATTTATATGAAAATATAATACTTGTATGAAAATAGTTCTTGTATGGAAGATAATAGTTGTATGAAGAATAATACTTGTAAGTAAAATAATACTATTATTGTAATATTACTTATATGAAAAATAATATTTATATGAAAATGTAATACTACTTGTATGAGAATTGTACTTGTATGGAAGATAATAGTTGTATAAAGAATAATACTTGTATGAAAAATAATACTATTATTGCAATATTACTTATATGAAAAATAATATTTATATGAAAATGTAATACTTGTATGAAAAATAATATTTATATGAAAATATAATACTTGTATGAAAATAGTTCTTGTATGGAAGATAATAGTTGTATGAAGAATAATACTTGTATGAAAAATAATACTATTATTGTAATATTACTTATATGAAAAATAATATTTATATGAAAATGTAATACTACTTGTATGAGAATTGTACTTGTATGGAAGATAATAGTTGTATAAAGAATAATACTTGTATGAAAAATAATACTTGTA
>CAXKVI010000180.1:7500-22500 GCA_964058755.1 Campiglossa producta
AATGAGGCCATTTACCCATAGAGGGTGCCAGGCCCGTATAACGTTAATGATTACTAGAAAGATATTTCCAAAGAGTCGTGTTGCTTGATAGTGCAGCACTAAGTGGGTGGTAAACTCCATCTAAAACTAAATATAACCATGAGACCGATAGTAAACAAGTACCGTGAGGGAAAGTTGAAAAGAACTCTGAATAGAGAGTTAAATAGTACGTGAAACTGCTTAGAGGTTAAGCCCGATGAACCTGAATATCCATTATGAAAAATTCATCATTATATATGTAATATTAATTTATTAATATTATAATAATAGTGTGCATTTTTTTCATATAAGGACATTGTAATCTATTAACATTAAAACCTATTTATCAAAAGATCATTGGCTTTAAGTTTATTTTAATTAATTTGCTTTATTGCTTATTAACATTAAATAAATGCCTAATGATTTGATAAAGTGTTGATAGATTTATTATATATAATGCTTAAATTCATTTTGAATTTTACAATAATTTTATTATCATTGATTTTAATATTTATTGTATGCATTTATATGATTTACAATGCGAAAGATTCAGGATACCTTCGGGACCCGTCTTGAAACACGGACCAAGGAGTCTAACATATGTGCAAGTCATTGGGTTATATATATAAACCTAATGGCGTAATTAACTTAACTTTATTTAATGGGATTAATTTTTAGTCTATTTTCTTTTAAATAGTCTATTAATTCAATCCCGGGGCGTTCTATATAGTTATGTATAATAATAATTTATTATTATTTATACCTCTAACTGGAGCGTACCTTGAGCATATATGCTGTGACCCGAAAGATGGTGAACTATACTTGATCAGGTTGAAGTCAGGGGAAACCCTGATGGAAGACCGAAACAGTTCTGACGGGCAAATCGATTGTCAGAATTGAGTATAGGGGCGAAAGACCAATCGAACCATCTAGTAGCTGGTTCCCTCCGAAGTTTCCCTCAGGATAGCTGGTGCATTTTAATATTATATTAAATAATCTTATCTGGTAAAGCGAATGATTAGAGGCCTTAGGGTCGAAACGACCTTAACCTATTCTCAAACTTTAAATGGGTAAGAACCTCACCTTTCTTGATATGAAGGTTGAGGTTATGATATAATGTGCCCAGTGGGCCACTTTTGGTAAGCAGAACTGGCGCTGTGGGATGAACCAAACGTAATGTTACGGTGCCTAAATTAACAACTCATGCAGATACCATGAAAGGCGTTGGTTGCTTAAAACAGCAGGACGGTGGACATGGAAGTCGTAATCCGCTAAGGAGTGTGTAACAACTCACCTGCCGAAGCAACTAGCCCTTAAAATGGATGGCGCTTAAGTTGTATACCTATACATTACCGCTAAAGTAGATGATTTATAATACAATTTCGATTGAATTATAAATTTTGAAACTTTAGTGAGTAGGAGGGTACAATGGTGTGCTTAGAAGTGTTTGGCGTAAGCCTGCATGGAGCCGCCATTGGTACAGATCTTGGTGGTAGTAGCAAATAATCGAATGAGACCTTGGAGGACTGAAGTGGAGAAGGGTTTCGTGTGAACAGTGGTTGATCACGAGTTAGTCGGTCCTAAGTTCAAGGCGAAAGCCGAAAATTTTCAAGTTTTAATTACAACATATCATCACAAAAAAAAAAAAAAATAATACAAATAAATTTAAAAAAAATTTTTTAGAATCAAAAGGAAAAACAATATATTTATAAAAGAAACAAACAAAAATTTTTCGAAATTTTTATTTTCTTTATAAAAAAAAAAATTGTTTTTTCAATTCAAAAATTTTTTTATTTGTATTTTTTTTTTAAATTGATTTTTTGAATTTTATTAAACACTTGAATAATTTTGAACGAAAGGGAATACGGTTCCAATTCCGTAACCTGTTGAGTATCCGTTTGTTATTAAAAATGGGCCTTGTGCTCATCCTGGCAACAGGAACGACCATAAAGAAGCCGTCGAGAGATATCGGAAGAGTTTTCTTTTCTGTTTTATAGTCGTACTACCATGGAAGTCTTTCGAAGAGAGATATGGTAGATGGACTAGAAGAGCATGACATTTACTGTTGTGTCGATATTTTCTCCTCGGACCTTGAAAATTTATGGTGGGGTCACGCAAACTTCTCAACAGGCCGTACCGATATCCGCAGCTGGTCTCCAAGGTGAAGAGTCTCTAGTCGATAGAATAATGTAGGTAAGGGAAGTCGGCAAATTAGATCCGTAACTTCGGGATAAGGATTGGCTCTGAAGATTGAGATAGTCGGGCTTGATTGGGAAGCAATACCATGGTTTATGTACTCGTTCTGGGTAAATAGAAAACTTCGGTTTTTGTTCCCCGGATAGTAGTTACGTAGCCAATTGTGGAACTTTCTTGCTAAAATTTTTAAAGTTATATATATTTTTTTAAATGTATATTCTTTTTAAATTATAACGATTATCAATTAACAATCAATTCAGAACTGGCACGGACTTGGGGAATCCGACTGTCTAATTAAAACAAAGCATTGTGATGGCCCTAACGGGTGTTGACACAATGTGATTTCTGCCCAGTGCTCTGAATGTCAAAGTGAAGAAATTCAAGTAAGCGCGGGTAAACGGCGGGAGTAACTATGACTCTCTTAAGGTAGCCAAATGCCTCGTCATCTAATTAGTGACGCGCATGAATGGATTAACGAGATTCCCACTGTCCCTATCTACTCACTCTCAGTGTGGATGCCGAAGCGAACGGTTGTGTTAAGCGGAAGTATTGAAAGTTTTAAAGCGATAGGCAAAGTGGTAGAAGTGTACAGTGCGGTAATTTTGCGAAAAAAAACCTTTGTTGGTGTTATCAGTGCATTTAATCAAGACAGTTGGAGCACCCACTTTTGAGGTCGGCTGAAAGTCAATCTCCGGCGGAGTCTCAACTTGTGATTGTGCGAAGTTGTTGGTATATTGACAGTGACAATTATTAGATTTGGAGCACCCACTTTAGAGGTCGGCTCAAAGTCAAACTCCGGCGGAGTCCCAGTTTGCCAGTGTGCTAATTTGTTGATTTGCCTTGCCGCGTGGTTTCGACTTAACCTCAAAATCCGCGCTCGTGTAAACAAGTGTGTTTGTGTGCGCGATTCTATCGACTGTGAGCGTGTACCCAGTGGTGAACTTGAGTGTGTCAATACTGATCCCTTTGGATACAGTGTTGGACCACTTGCTCTGTGGGAAATCTTGCAGCTGGTTCTGTGGCGTGACAGTAACCAGTACTCGCAGGGGTACCAGTGACGGTAGTGTTTTTAGTCGGCCAGTTCGGTTCGGCGTCATTTTCGTATCGGCCGACTCATTCCCGATACGGGGAACAGTGTTCCGTCCGTCGGGACGACGGTAGTGGTCTGAGTCAGCTTTTGCTGACAGTGCGAGTGACGTCACCGCGTCTTAGCTATAGCCGACTGGTTCGTCTTCTGCCGTCGCTGTACGCCCCTTGTGGGAGGTTGCTGCTGCTGTCGCAGTTCCAGTGCCGGATTTGCTATTGGGCGCCGGTTCGCCTTTGGATACAGGCCCGCATTCAAAGCGAAAGGAGGAGTGTCTGGTAGCTGTTTGCACGGGTAAGTGTTTTTTGTGGGAGGGTCGAACCCCCGCGATGGGAAAGGGTAAGCGCACGCGCGCCAGGCGCGAGGCTGACGGTGCAGTTGGTGCTGGTGGGACGAAGTCGGCGTTTGACGATTCGACCTCGGGTGGTGAGTGTGAGGGCCCTTCGTCGTTGCCAAGCTCGCCTCCTAGGCAGCTTACGAAGCTTGGTCCCAAAAGTGCGGGGAAAAAGAAGGAGATAACCCTGGTTGGCGGTAGGACGGAGTGCGCGGGTGAGGGCGTGGGTTCGGTAACCCAACCCAAGCACGATTTTGTGCTTAATAGCACGGGTGCGATCCCCAGAAAGGTCGCCACCGAGGAGGAGAAAAGGGTGGAAAGGGTGATGGCCGACATCAACAAACGCGTGGCCGAAAGATTGGCAGGTGAGTTGAAGGGTACCGGGAAGACGGACAAGACGGATATGTCTGGGGTAGAGTCGGACGCGGGTGACGAGGGGAACATGACGGACGTGACTGACGGTGACGACCAGGGAGACGAGGCAGATTTGGAGGACGAGGACGACGACAAAGTTGAAAAAAGGGGTGAAAAAAAGGGAGAAGAAAAGGGAGCGAAGATTGGTGGGAAGAAGGGCGGCCTCTTGGGGGGTGACCTTAATAAGGACGAGGGTTACATCGTCCTTATGAAAGGGATCACGGCCAGGTTTAGCAAACTGGTCTTCGGCGACAAGGGTGCGAGTCTCCAGTCCGCGAAGCAGCTGATGGAGGTGTCCTCGGAATACGAGACCCTCCTGATGACGGCTATTGCCGAGAATGCTCGTCTTCGTGGACAGGTCGAGGCGCTTTGTAGGCGTGGTGAGGTTTTCTCACGCAGCCGGGGCCCAACAACCCCCGACCGCGTGGCAATGCCAGCGCCGCGCTTGCCAGCGACGGTTGGACCCGCGCCAGTGGCGTTGAGGCCAGTGGTGGAAACTTGGTCGGCGATTATCAGGAGTAATGCTCCTGATATGTCCCCCAAGGAGGTCGAAAAGAAGGTGGAGAAGGAGGTGTTGCCGGCTTTGGGTGTGAGAGTGCACCAACTGAAGCCGATAAAGTCAGGTGGTGTGGTTCTCCGAACTCGTTCGGAGAAAGAGAGGGAGAAAGTGGTGAACCACGAGAAGTTTAAGGAAGTGGGCTTGAAGGCTAGTGTGAATAAGAAGCCGGGAGCCAGGGTCGTTGTGATGGGGGTTGATACGGGGATTTCCCCTGACGAGTTCATGGAGGAACTCCATCGGCTCAACTTCCAGGACATCAGCCCTGGTGGCCTTAAGGAAGGGATGAGGTTGGTCAGTCGCCCCTGGACGGTGGCCCCTGACGGAAGGACGACCGTAGTGCTTGAGGGTTCGGACGAATTAACGTCCGAGCTCTTGCAGAATGGTCGTGTTTACGTCAAGTGGTTCTCCTTCCGGGTGCGACCGTTTGACCTGATCCCTGCCTGCTTCAGGTGCATGGGATTTGATCACCGCGTGGCCGAATGTAGGGCTAAGTCCGATGTCTGTCGGAGGTGCGGGCGAGAAGGGCATACTGCTGCACGCTGCGACAATGATCTTCATTGTCGCAACTGCGCCTTCAAGGGTAGGCCTGCCGGCCACTCAATGGTGTCCGAGGCTTGCCCTCTGTATGCTGCCGTTGTCGCCCGTGCCCTCGCCAGACATTAATGATGGAGGTACGCCTCCACCAATTTAATTGTCAGGGCGGGTACGCGGTGATGTGTGAGTATGGTGCGTGTATGGCTGAAGAGGGTTGTGGCATTGCCCTGCTCCAGGAGCCTTACTGCACCAATGGTGTAGTAAGGGGTCTCCCTGGTGGCTTTAAGGTCTTTGTCGACCTTAAGGGCAATGCCGCGGTCGTTGTGAATGAACCCAGTTTTGAGTGCATGTTGTTGAGTGCGACTGATTTTGGAGTGTGTGTTGGCATCGAGGGTCCTTTTGGTAGAATCCTCGCTGCCAGCATATACTGCAAATTTGGGGAGCCCATGGAGCCCTACATCCAATACCTGGACACGGTGCTACTTCTTGCAAGTAGCACGCCAGTCGTCATTGGATTGGATGCGAATGCCGTCTCCCCTGTGTGGCACAGTAAGTTGTCCAGACATTTGTCTGGATACCCGAGCCACGCACGGGGGGAGGTGCTGGGTGAATGGGTGGTGTCAAAAGGTGTGTATGTGATGAATGAGCCGAGTGAATTTTATACGTTTGATGGGCCCATGGGTAGGAGTGATATTGATGTGACACTTATGAATGAGGCAGCAACTAGAGTGTTTGAATTTCGGTGGAGTGTAAGGGGAGGGACAGGAATAAGCGACCACAATCTGATCGAGATTGTGTTCGCTCCTCGATCCTCCCCAGGTGTGATAGAAAGTGTAAATGAGGAAAAGATATGGTGCGCTGCTGGAGCGAATTGGAAGTTGTACGGGCAGCAAGTGCGGTCGGCGGTATACTCAATACCGCTGAGCGCATTTGAGGAACTGTCCGTTGACGACCAAATTGCTCGTCTGAATGAATGTATCTGGAGAGTGAATGATAGTATGTTTCATAGGTGGAAAAGAAAACGGTATAAGCGCGTCAAGTGGTGGACGCGTGAGCTGACCGAGAAGAGGAGATCCGTCAGGCACGCGAGACATCTGTTTCAGCGTGCAAGGCGGGTCAACTCGGATGACGTATCTCAGCTCAGGAGTCAATCAAAGAGGGAAATGCGTGAATATAAGAGAATGTTGGTGAAAGTTAAAGAGGATGAATGGCGGAGTTTTGTGGCGGATAACCGTAACGACCCCTGGGGTCAGGTCTATAAGATCTGCCGGGGTCGTCGGTTAAACGAGGTGAATTCTCTCCGCGTCGGAGAGACTACTCTCTCGACGTGGAGAGAATGTGCGAATGTTCTGCTAGAGGAGTTCTTTCCTAGGGCGGAGGTGCAGGTTCCCCCAGCACAGGAGGTACCTGTACCCCCACTAGAAGACGAGGAGCTAGGATATGCATTTGGCCTGGTTAGGTCTAAACGGTCTCCAGGTTTAGATGGGTTGAGCGGAGAGATGTGCAAATGCTTGTGGAAGTTCATCCCGGAATATCTGAAGGCCGTTTACAACAAGTGCATATGGGAGGGTTATTTTCCACGCGAGTGGAAAACAGCTAGGGTTGTCGTTCTCCTGAAGTCGCCCGATAAGATCAGGAGTGATCCCAGATCTTATCGGGGCATAAGCCTGCTTCCAGTGCTTGGCAAAGTACTGGAGAGGGTGATGGTGGAACGACTTCAGGAGGTTTCTCGGGGGACGGGGTCGGATAGGCAGTATGGGTTTAAGAAAGGACTCAGTATAGAGGATGCGTGGATGCATGTTCAGGATGTTGTGGGGGGTAGTGTCAATAAATATGTCCTTGGCATATTTATTGACTTTAAGGGGGCGTTTGACTACCTGCGCTGGGATAGGGTCATCGAGCGGTTGGAGGAGCTCCGCTGCCCGGAAGTAACCCTTTGGAGGAGTTATTTCTCGGGCAGAAGAGCTTCTATCGTTGGTGTGAATGGAAGTGTGGAAATTGAAGTGGCTCGTGGCTGCCCGCAGGGATCCATCTGTGGTCCATATATATGGAACATGATGATGGACTCCCTGCTTCGGCAGCTCGAGCCACTTTGTAAATTGTGTGCGTATGCGGACGACCTCCTCCTTATGGTGGAAGGCCAGTCAAGAGCAAATGTGGAACGCCTCAGTGAGTCACTGTGTCAAATAGTGGCTAACTGGGGTGCTCATGTGGGTGTTGACATATCGGTGAGCAAGACCGCGATGATGTTGCTGAAAGGTAACTTATCGCGGTCTCGCCCACCGGTTGTTCGTATAAATGGGGTCAGCATCAGGTACGCGACGCAAGTCAAATACCTGGGGCTGACTATGGGTGAACGGCTGAATTTTCTTCCACACTTGAAGTATCTGCGAGAGAAAATGTTGTGTGTGGTTGGGCAGCTGCGCCGTATCTTAAGGAGTGAATGGGGCCTGAGCCGTGGTGCTGTGCGTGTGGTATATCGTGGCCTCTTCGTGGCTTGTGCTACGTATGGGGCCGCGATATGGTACCGCACGGTCGCCACGAACCCGGGCCTCAAGCGTATTCTGAGTGTGCAAAGGGTGATAATGTTGGGTAGTGTATCGGTGTGTCGCACCGTCTCCACGGAGGCGATGCAGGTGTTGATGGGTGTTCCTCCTCTCGACCTGGTGGTTATACAGCGTGCTGTTTCCTTCAGGTTGAGAAGGGGGATGGGTGTGCCGTTGCTGCAGAATGGGTGGATCTCCGACGATGATGTGGGGAGGGGCTATTTGGAGAATAAGAGGCGGTTAGAGGTGTGTGTTTTGGAGAAATGGCAGGACCGTTGGAACAATAGTTCCAAAGGAAGGGTGACGTTCGAGTACATCAAAAATGTCTCCTTTGTGGCAGAGAATCCAGACTTCAGGTTCAACCTGAGTCTGGGTTTTCTGCTAACGGGCCATGGTCCTCTAAATGAGTTCCTGTTTAAGAGGAACCTGAGTGAAAGTAGGGGTTGTATGTGTGGGGCTGAGAGTGAAAACTGGTTGCATGTGTTGTGTGAATGTCCGATGTACTCGGACGTCAGGGATCTTAGTAGTTGGGGTATCAGTGTGTCAGAGAGTGGGGTGGATGTGAGTGAGGCCCTCTCCACTAGTCGGAATGTTGATGGTTTAAATGCGTATGCGAGAATGGTGTTTAGGCGGCGGCAACTTATGTTGCCGGCGTCGGATGCGGAGTAGAGTGGATTTGTGCGTGTGATTGGGGGTTTTCAATCCCACTTTCTTAACAGGCGACCAGTCCGGAGCTGGTGGAAGCTCATATCTGGTAGTAGTCTCTTTTAGAGGCTACGAGGTCCGACCGAGGACTATAAAGACGGTGCTACGGGGAGCAGATGGCCCCTGGAGTTCGCTCCAGCCTGCTCATGTGGGAAAGGCCCTTCGGGCGCTTCGTAGTGGCTGTGGTTGATATCCAAATCGCGGAAGAGGGTGGACTCTGTGCGTGAAGGGCGAACCCTTGTCCGGTTCGATTCTCTGAGCACTAGCTGGCACCGTCAGCTTTTTCTTGGGGGGTCGTATCTGGGCATTTGCTTGCCTTTTACGCACACAGCTCACTCTCGAATGTGGAGTTGCATTGCAACCGGGTGCCATGACCCATAGACTGGTAGAGGTATAGATAGACCTTGAACCCCACCAAGGTTGATAGCCCGTCCACCGCGGGCTATTAATTGGTACCAAAGTAAGCGAGCTTTGGGCGCTGGTCAAACGTTTTTGACCCGTGTGCTTTGAGCACCGTGAGGTTGAGCCGTCGCCGGCAGGTACTCACGTAAAACCTTAGAGACGCTGTCCCTATCTACTATCTAGCGAAACCACAGCCAAGGGAACGGGCTTGGAATAATTAGCGGGGAAAGAAGACCCTGTTGAGCTTGACTCTAGTCTGGCAGTGTAAGGAGACATAAGAGGTGTAGAATAAGTGGGAGATATATAATTTCGGTTTTATATCAACAATGAAATACCACTACTCTTATTGTTTCCTTACTTACTTGATTAAATGGAACGTGTATCATTGCTTAGCCATTATATGGATATATTTATATGTCTTATGGTATTGGGTTTTGATGCAAGCTTCTTGATCAAAGTATCACGAGTTTGTTATATAATTGTAAACATATTTTAATGAAATGATAACATTTCGGTGTTATTATCATAATTAAAATTTGGTATAACTCCAACACTCAGGTATGATCCAATTCAAGGACATTGCCAGGTGGGGAGTTTGACTGGGGCGGTACATCTCTCAAATAATAACGGAGGTGTCCCAAGGCCAGCTCAGTGCGGACAGAAACCACACATAGAGCAAAAGGGCAAATGCTGACTTGATCTCGGTGTTCAGTACACACAGAGACAGCAAAAGCTCGGCCTATCGATCCTTTTGGTTTAAAGAGTTTTTAACAAGAGGTGTCAGAAAAGTTACCACAGGGATAACTGGCTTGTGGCGGCCAAGCGTTCATAGCGACGTCGCTTTTTGATCCTTCGATGTCGGCTCTTCCTATCATTGTGAAGCAAAATTCACCAAGCGTTGGATTGTTCACCCATTCAAGGGAACGTGAGCTGGGTTTAGACCGTCGTGAGACAGGTTAGTTTTACCCTACTAATGACAATTATTATTGCGACAGCATTCCTGCGTAGTACGAGAGGAACCGCAGGTACGGACCAATGGTACAATACTTGTTCGAGCGAACAGTGGTATGATGCTACGTCCGTTGGATTATGCCTGAACGCCTCTAAGGTCGTATCCGTGCTGGACTGCAATGATAAATATGGGGCAATTGCATTGTATGGCTTCTCTAAACCATTTAAAGTTTTTAAATTTTATTTATAAACGACAATGGATATATGTGATGCCAATGTTATATATAACATAGCAAATGCGGGAGGATTAAATATCACCTGTATGATGCGCTAGTTATATATTAAAACATTATTTAATACAATGACAATGCCTAGAATCAATTGTAAACGACTTTGGTAACGGGCAAGGTGTTGTAAGTGGTAGAGCAGCTGCCATACTGCGATCCACTGAAGCTTAACCTTTGCTTGATGATTCGAACAATAAAATTTGATAATTTTCAAATTTTTTTGTTTCCCATTCATCAAATTATATATTTTGTTGTCTTCAAAATATATATATATATAAACTCCTATTAAAAATAATAACGCAATAATAATTTAGCAGAAGTAAAACTCTCATATTATTTTATACAATAAAAAATCTTCTTTTTTTATATATACACCATGTATAAAATAATAACTTCTTCTAAATAAAAAGTATACATGTGATGTGATCATGATGATATGTTGATTAATGAAAAAAATTTAATTAGAAAATTTTACAAATATTTTAATATTACATCATCTTCTATCATGTGTATACATTTTTCAACTCTTAAAAATTATTTAAATTATTAACAGAAAGTAAAAACCTTTTATAACAATACTTTCTGCTCATGATAAATAGATAATTATATCACAATTGTATTGAGAAAAATAAAAATTATAAAGGCAAAATACAATAAAATTGTGTTTTATGTGCAAACAATTATAATAATAATAAGAACAACACAATACAATTACTATTTCATAATATCATCCAATATTTATACGGCGATAGTAACTATGACACTCTTAAGATAGCTAAATGTCTTCTCATCTAATTAGTATTGCGCATAAATGGATTAACGAGATTCCCACTGTCCCCCTATATTGGACAAATTCTCAAAGATGATCATAAAAAGCTATTAATGAAAATAAGCGAAAATTATAATAACAACACTTTTCATATTAATACTTTTGTACGGCGGGAATAACTATGACTCTCTTAAGGTAGCTAAATGCCTTGTCATCTAATTAGTGATGCGCATAAATAGATTAACAAGATTCCCACTGTCCCCCTATATTGCACAAATTCTCAAAAATGATCATAAAAAGCTATTAATGAAAATAAGTGAAAATTATAATAACAACACTTTTCATATTAATACTTTTGTACGGCGGGAATAACTATGACTCTCTTAAGGTAGCTAAATGCCTTGTCATCTAATTAGTGATGCGCATAAATGGATTAACGAGATTCCCACTGTCTCCCTATATTGGACAAATTCTCAAAGATGATCATAAAATTTCATAAAAAGCTATTAATGAAAATATGTGAAAATTATACTAACTAACAACACTTTTCATATTAATACTTTTGTACGGCGGGAATAACTATGACTCTCTTAAGATAGCTAAATGCCTTACCATCTAATTAGTGATGCGCATAAATGGATTAACGAGATTCCCACTGTCCCCCTATATTGGACAAATTCTCAAAGATGATCATAAAAAGCTATTAATGAAAATAAGTGAAAACACTTTTCATATTAATACTTTTGTACGGCGGGAATAACTATGACTCAAAAATGATCATAAAAAGCTATTAATGAAAATAAGTGAAAATTATAATAACAACACTTTTCATATTAATACTTTTGTACGGCGGGAATAACTATGACTCTCTTAAGGTAGCTAAATGCCTTGTCATCTAATTAGTGATGCGCATAAATGGATTAACGAGATTCCCACTGTCCCCCTATATTGGACAAATTCTCAAAGATGATCATAAAAAGCTATTAATGAAAATAAGTGAAAATTATAATAACAACACTTTTCATATTAATACTTTTGTACGGCGGGAATAACTATAACTCTCTTAAGATAGCTAAATGCCTTGTCATCTAATTAGTGATGCGCATAAATGGATTAACGATATTCCCACTGTCCCCCTATATTGGACAAATTCTCAAAGATGATCATAAAAAGCTATTAATGAAAATAAGTGAAAATTATAATAACAACACTTTTCATATTAATACTTTTGTACGGCGGGAATAACTATGACTCTCTTAAGGTAGCTAAATGCCCTGTCATCTAATTAGTGATACGCATAAATGAATTAACGAGATTCCCACTGTCCCCCTATATTGGACACATTCTCAAAGATGATCATAAAATTTCATAAAAAGCTATTAATGAAAATAAGTTAGAATTATAATTACAACACTCTTCATATTAATACTTTTGTACGGCGGAAATAACTATGACACTCTTACGATAGCCAAATGTCTTCTTATCTAATTAGTGATGCACATAAATGGATTAACGAGATTCCCATTGTCCCCCTTACTTACTTACTTAAAATAGCCTTTAACCGCCTAGGCGATTTTGGCCGTCCCCCTATATTGGACAAATTCTCAAAAATGATCATGAAATTTCATAAAAAGCTATTAATGAAAATAAGTATGAAAATAAGTATGGCGGAAATAACTATGACTGTCTTAAGGTAGCTAAATGCGATGTCATCTAATTTGTGACACGCATAAATGGATTAATGAAATTCCCACATTTTTCAACTCTTAAAAATCATTCAAAAAATGTACACGGCAGAAGTAACTATGACTTTCTCTTATTATCATCTAATTATTGACCGGCATGAATGGATTAACTGTACCTATCATAGAAATTCTCATAGCTAAACTTAAGTTTTCATAATAATACTTAAGCTAGTTGAGATATGAGATATTAAACAAAAACGTACTAATATATAAGGAAATGTAATTTTATTTATACGAATAGTGATAATATTATGAAGATTTCTTACATCCAAACTATATTATTAATTTGCTAGTAGTAGTAAATTATATTAAATAATTTATCATCAATATATGGTTAAAATTTATGTCTTTCTATTTTTTGCTCATATAAACCCACTAAAATTGTAAAGCAACTGAGTGCATTTTAATAAGATTTTCATTCATGTTTAATAAATAGTAAATTTTCATATAATTTCTGCGATTTGGGGGTAAAATAATAATACTTGTATGAAAAATAATATTTGTATGAAAATGTAATACTTGTATCAAAACAATACTTGTATAAAAATAGTACTTGTATGGAAAATAATGGCTGTATAAAGAATAATACTTGTATGAAAAATAATACTTTTATGATAATATAACTTATATGAACAATAATATTTATATGAAAATATAATACTTGTATGAAAACAGTTCTTGTATGGAAGATAATAGTTGTATGAAGAATAATACTTGTATGAAAAATAATACTATTATTGTAATATTACTTATATGAAAAATAATATTTATATGAAAATGTAATACTACTTGTATGAAAATTGTACTTGTATGGAAGATAATAGTTGTATAAAGAATAATACTTGTATTAAAATAATACTTTTATGATAATATTACATATATGAAAAATAATATTTATATGAAAATGTAATACTTGTATGAAAAATAATATTTATATGAAAATATAATACTTGTATGAAAATAGTTCTTGTATGGAAGATAATAGTTGTATGAAGAATAATACTTGTAAGTAAAATAATACTATTATTGTAATATTACTTATATGAAAAATAATATTTATATGAAAATGTAATACTACTTGTATGAGAATTGTACTTGTATGGAAGATAATAGTTGTATAAAGAATAATACTTGTATGAAAAATAATACTATTATTGCAATATTACTTATATGAAAAATAATATTTATATGAAAATGTAATACTTGTATGAAAAATAATATTTATATGAAAATATAATACTTGTATGAAAATAGTTCTTGTATGGAAGATAATAGTTGTATGAAGAATAATACTTGTATGAAAAATAATACTATTATTGTAATATTACTTATATGAAAAATAATATTTATATGAAAATGTAATACTACTTGTATGAGAATTGTACTTGTATGGAAGATAATAGTTGTATAAAGAATAATACTTGTATGAAAAATAATACTTGTATGAAAAATAATACTATTATTGCAATATTACTTATATGAAAAATAGTATTTATATGAAAATGTAATACTTGTATGAAAATAGTATTTGTATGAAAAATAATATTTATATGAAAATATAATACTTGTATGAAAATAGTACTTGTATGGAAGATAATAGTTGTATAAAGAATAATACTTGTATGAGATAATAATACTTGTATTAAAATAATACTATTATTATAATATTACTTATATGAAAAATAATATTTATATGAAAATGTAATACTTGTATGAAAATTGTACTTGTATGGAAGATAATAGTTGTATAAAGAATAATACTTGTATGAAAAATAATGCTTGTATTAAAATAATACTTTTAAAATAATATTACTTATATGAAAAAATAATATGTATATGAAAGTTTAATACTTGTATGAAAATTAGTACTTGTATGGAACATAGTACTTGTATGCAATATCATAGATGTGTCGTTGACGTGCCAAAAAACATTTATGATGGTTGTATGAAAACTCGTACAGCTTGTATGGAAAAAATGATGGTTGTATGAAAACTCGTACAGCTTGTATGGAAAAAATGATGGTTGTATGAAAACTCGTACAGCTTGTATGGAAAAAATGATGGTTGTATGAAAACTCGTACAGCTTGTATGGAAAAAATGATGGTTGTATGAAAACTCGTACAGCTTGTATGGAAAGTATGATGGTTGTATGAAAACTCGTACAGCTTGTATGGAAAAAATGATGGTTGTATGAAAACTCGTACAGCTTGTATGGAAAGTATGAAATTTAAGCTATTATCAAATTATTAGACCTTTACTATGCAAATTTTGTGTATATAAAAACACGATATTTGTATGAAAAGAGTTTAATTCTTTCATAAATAGTTTTAATATTTTATACTTTTTATTAATTCCCAGTATGATACTTGTTAGTTCAAAGGGGAAATGATAATCTCTTGAGGATTTTTCATTTCCAAACTATAAGCCCTTATTTTATTAATTAGTTTTAGTAAAT
>CAXKVI010000180.1:25000-27500 GCA_964058755.1 Campiglossa producta
GTATTCCTATCCGAAAAAAATTAAATATAATTTTTTAATCAAAAAAAAATTATATAAAACAATGAAAGAACAAAATATTTTTCTTGTTTTAATTTTGTTACTTTTTCATATAGAAAACAGAAAATAAAAACAATACAAACATCCAAGTTAATAAATGGACAAATGTGTTGTGTATTATTATAATATTATTATTATATAACACAACCATTAAAAGTCCATTTATTAGAAAAGTTATCATTTTATAATGGACAAATGTGTTGCGTGTGTTTGATTAAAAACCATTTAAAAGCAAAAAAAATTTTAAATATTAAAATTTTTATAAATCAAGCGTGTGATTAAACACACAAACCATTAAAAGCCCATTATTTATTGATTACTTATATAAAAGAAAACACCCATTTATAAACATTATATAGTTGTACTTAGAATTTATTCAACAAAATAAATGACAAGTTAATTTGTTTGCATTAACAATTTGGCATTTTTTTTTTATATATATAAAAATAATGCTGTTTTTGTAAACTAAGACATACGCAACGTAAAAATGTTTGGGTTAAAATTTGATTATTAATCTTTTGATTAATATGAAAATTAAAAGAAAAATGACATAAATATAAAAATTTTAAAAATTTATAACTCTAAGCGGTGGATCACTTGGCTCATGGGTCGATGAAGAACGCAGCAAACTGTGCGTCATCGTGTGAACTGCAGGACACATGAACATCGACATTTCGAACGCATATTGCAGTCCATGCTGTTATGTACTTTAATTAATTTTAAAGTGCTGCTTGGACTACATATGGTTGAGGGTTGTAAGACTATGCTAAATAAGTTGCTTAATATTTTAATTTAATTAAAATATTTTAAAGCAAATGGTATATTATTGGATTATATATTTTTAATCCATAATATGAATAGTCAAATATAAAAATATATATAATTAATTTTATATATTTTAAAAAATCCTCAAAATTAAGAAGCAAAAATCTTAGTATTCCTTAAAACGAAAA
This sequence comes from Campiglossa producta, assembly GCA_964058755.1. NCBI lineage: Eukaryota > Metazoa > Arthropoda > Insecta > Diptera > Tephritidae > Campiglossa > Campiglossa producta. The sequence continues at coordinate 26,011 of CAXKVI010000180.1, forward strand.
CTATAACATTATATTTATAAAAATATAATAATTTTGTTTATATTTGGGGAATGTCTAGCTTAAAACTAAAATTTTTAGTCTAGAATTGCTCCATTAATATATTAAAAACAAAATATAAAAATTATATAATAATTATAATGTTTTCATATATTATTATTAATAAATATATGGATGAAAAGATTTTCTTAATGGATTTTTCAAAAAAAATATATACATAAATTAATCTATATATAAATTAAAAGCACGCAAATATAATAAAAAAAAATTTTTATACAACCTCAACTCATATGGGATTACCCCCTGAATTTAAGCATATTAATGAGGGGAGGAAAAGAAACTAACAAGGATTTTCTTAGTAGCGGCGAGCGAAAAGAAAACAGTTCAGCACTAAGTCACTTTGTCTTAATGGCAAATGTGAGATGCAGTGTATGGAATATCTTAATATCTAGTATGAGAAATTAGCGATTTAAGTCCTTCTTAAATGAGGCCATTTACCCATAGAGGGTGCCAGGCCCGTATAACGTTAATGATTACTAGAAAGATATTTCCAAAGAGTCGTGTTGCTTGATAGTGCAGCACTAAGTGGGTGGTAAACTCCATCTAAAACTAAATATAACCATGAGACCGATAGTAAACAAGTACCGTGAGGGAAAGTTGAAAAGAACTCTGAATAGAGAGTTAAATAGTACGTGAAACTGCTTAGAGGTTAAGCCCGATGAACCTGAATATCCATTATGAAAAATTCATCATTATATATGTAATATTAATTTATTAATATTATAATAATAGTGTGCATTTTTTTCATATAAGGACATTGTAATCTATTAACATTAAAACCTATTTATCAAAAGATCATTGGCTTTAAGTTTATTTTAATTAATTTGCTTTATTGCTTATTAACATTAAATAAATGCCTAATGATTTGATAAAGTGTTGATAGATTTATTATATATAATGCTTAAATTCATTTTGAATTTTACAATAATTTTATTATCATTGATTTTAATATTTATTGTATGCATTTATATGATTTACAATGCGAAAGATTCAGGATACCTTCGGGACCCGTCTTGAAACACGGACCAAGGAGTCTAACATATGTGCAAGTCATTGGGTTATATATATAAACCTAATGGCGTAATTAACTTAACTTTATTTAATGGGATTAATTTTTAGTCTATTTTCTTTTAAATAGTCTATTAATTCAATCCCGGGGCGTTCTATATAGTTATGTATAATAATAATTTATTATTATTTATACCTCTAACTGGAGCGTACCTTGAGCATATATGCTGTGACCCGAAAGATGGTGAACTATACTTGATCAGGTTGAAGTCAGGGGAAACCCTGATGGAAGACCGAAACAGTTCTGACGTGCAAATCGATTGTCAGAATTGAGTATAGGGGCGAAAGACCAATCGAACCATCTAGTAGCTGGTTCCCTCCGAAGTTTCCCTCAGGATAGCTGGTGCATTTTAATATTATATTAA
>CAXKVI010000180.1:32500-40000 GCA_964058755.1 Campiglossa producta
TAGCCAAATGTCTTCTTATCTAATTAGTGATGCACATAAATGGATTAACGAGATTCCCATTGTCCCCCTTACTTACTTACTTAAAATAGCCTTTAACCGCCTAGGCGATTTTGGCCGTCCCCCTATATTGGACAAATTCTCAAAAATGATCATGAAATTTCATAAAAAGCTATTAATGAAAATAAGTATGAAAATAAGTATGGCGGAAATAACTATGACTGTCTTAAGGTAGCTAAATGCGATGTCATCTAATTTGTGACACGCATAAATGGATTAATGAAATTCCCACATTTTTCAACTCTTAAAAATCATTCAAAAAATGTAAACGGCAGAAGTAACTATGACTTTCTCTTATTATCATCTAATTATTGACCGGCATGAATGGATTAACTGTACCTATCATAGAAATTCTCATAGCTAAACTTAAGTTTTCATAATAATACTTAAGCTAGTTGAGATATGAGATATTAAACAAAAACGTACTAATATATAAGGAAATGTAATTTTATTTATACGAATAGTGATAATATTATGAAGATTTCTTACATCCAAACTATATTATTAATTTGCTAGTAGTAGTAAATTATATTAAATAATTTATCATCAATATATGGTTAAAATTTATGTCTTTCTATTTTTTGCTCATATAAACCCACTAAAATTGTAAAGCAACTGAGTGCATTTTAATAAGATTTTCATTCATGTTTAATAAATAGTAAATTTTCATATAATTTCTGCGATTTGGGGGTAAAATAATAATACTTGTATGAAAAATAATATTTGTATGAAAATGTAATACTTGTATCAAAACAATACTTGTATAAAAATAGTACTTGTATGGAAAATAATGGCTGTATAAAGAATAATACTTGTATGAAAAATAATACTTTTATGATAATATAACTTATATGAACAATAATATTTATATGAAAATATAATACTTGTATGAAAACAGTTCTTGTATGGAAGATAATAGTTGTATGAAGAATAATACTTGTATGAAAAATAATACTATTATTGTAATATTACTTATATGAAAAATAATATTTATATGAAAATGTAATACTACTTGTATGAAAATTGTACTTGTATGGAAGATAATAGTTGTATAAAGAATAATACTTGTATTAAAATAATACTTTTATGATAATATTACATATATGAAAAATAATATTTATATGAAAATGTAATACTTGTATGAAAAATAATATTTATATGAAAATATAATACTTGTATGAAAATAGTTCTTGTATGGAAGATAATAGTTGTATGAAGAATAATACTTGTAAGTAAAATAATACTATTATTGTAATATTACTTATATGAAAAATAATATTTATATGAAAATGTAATACTACTTGTATGAGAATTGTACTTGTATGGAAGATAATAGTTGTATAAAGAATAATACTTGTATGAAAAATAATACTATTATTGCAATATTACTTATATGAAAAATAATATTTATATGAAAATGTAATACTTGTATGAAAAATAATATTTATATGAAAATATAATACTTGTATGAAAATAGTTCTTGTATGGAAGATAATAGTTGTATGAAGAATAATACTTGTATGAAAAATAATACTATTATTGTAATATTACTTATATGAAAAATAATATTTATATGAAAATGTAATACTACTTGTATGAGAATTGTACTTGTATGGAAGATAATAGTTGTATAAAGAATAATACTTGTATGAAAAATAATACTTGTATGAAAAATAATACTATTATTGCAATATTACTTATATGAAAAATAGTATTTATATGAAAATGTAATACTTGTATGAAAATAGTATTTGTATGAAAAATAATATTTATATGAAAATATAATACTTGTATGAAAATAGTACTTGTATGGAAGATAATAGTTGTATAAAGAATAATACTTGTATGAGATAATAATACTTGTATTAAAATAATACTATTATTATAATATTACTTATATGAAAAATAATATTTATATGAAAATGTAATACTTGTATGAAAATTGTACTTGTATGGAAGATAATAGTTGTATAAAGAATAATACTTGTATGAAAAATAATGCTTGTATTAAAATAATACTTTTAAAATAATATTACTTATATGAAAAAATAATATGTATATGAAAGTTTAATACTTGTATGAAAATTAGTACTTGTATGGAACATAGTACTTGTATGCAATATCATAGATGTGTCGTTGACGTGCCAAAAAACATTTATGATGGTTGTATGAAAACTCGTACAGCTTGTATGGAAAAAATGATGGTTGTATGAAAACTCGTACAGCTTGTATGGAAAAAATGATGGTTGTATGAAAACTCGTACAGCTTGTATGGAAAAAATGATGGTTGTATGAAAACTCGTACAGCTTGTATGGAAAAAATGATGGTTGTATGAAAACTCGTACAGCTTGTATGGAAAGTATGATGGTTGTATGAAAACTCGTACAGCTTGTATGGAAAAAATGATGGTTGTATGAAAACTCGTACAGCTTGTATGGAAAGTATGAAATTTAAGCTATTATCAAATTATTAGACCTTTACTATGCAAATTTTGTGTATATAAAAACACGATATTTGTATGAAAAGAGTTTAATTCTTTCATAAATAGTTTTAATATTTTATACTTTTTATTAATTCCCAGTATGATACTTGTTAGTTCAAAGGGGAAATGATAATCTCTTGAGGATTTTTCATTTCCAAACTATAAGCCCTTATTTTATTAATTAGTTTTAGTAAATTTAAGTGGTCAAGTATAAATTTTTTTTCTTTATTAACCATTAATTCTCTTAGTATTATAAATGTGTGAGAAATGATTTTAATAATTCTCTTTGAGAGGATTTTTCATTTCCAAATTTTAAATCACTACTGTTTTATTACTACTAGTTATATTAGTAGTAATAAAATAAAAGAGAAAAATGGTTCAAGTATAAAAAAAATTATACGATTTTGCGGATATTTTATTTATGAAAATTTTGTTACACGTTATAAATGAAATTATTAATTTCATATCATATAAATATTTGCATACATTTTTTAATAAATGTATGAAATATAAAAAAATGCAATGAAATTAAGTAAATGATAAATAATGGTATGTATAAAAAAGGAAATTATTTTTTATAAAACCCTCAATACCAATATTATCCAATCGTTCCTATATATAATATTTTATAATATATATAAAGGAATGAAAAGAAAGAAATATAAAAATATTATTAAAATATTTTTAAAACGAAAAAATATTATTCTGGTTGATCCTGCCAGTAGTTATATGCTTGTCTCAAAGATTAAGCCATGCATGTCTAAGTACACACGAATTAAAAGTGAAACCGCAAAAGGCTCATTATATCAGTTATGGTTCCATAGATCGTTAACAGTTACTTGGATAACTGTGGTAATTCTAGAGCTAATACATGCAATATAAACACGGACCTTATGGAACGTGTGCTTTTATTAGGCTAAAACCAAGCGATCTTTTAGATCGTTATTATGGTTGAACTCTAGATAACTTGCAGATCGTATGGTCCCGTACCGACGACAGATCTTTCAAATGTCTGCCCTATCAACTTTTGATGGTAGTATCTAGGACTACCATGGTTGCAACGGGTAACGGGGAATCAGGGTTCGATTCCGGAGAGGGAGCCTGAGAAACGGCTACCACATCTAAGGAAGGCAGCAGGCGCGTAAATTACCCACTCCCAGCTCGGGGAGGTAGTGACGAAAAATAACAATACAGGACTCATATCCGAGGCCCTGTAATTGGAATGAGTACACTTTAAATCCTTTAACAAGGACCTATTGGAGGGCAAGTCTGGTGCCAGCAGCCGCGGTAATTCCAGCTCCAATAGCGTATATTAAAGTTGTTGCGGTTAAAACGTTCGTAGTTGAATTTGTGCTTCATACGGGTAGTACAACTATAATTGTGGTATGTACATTACCTTATGTATGTAAGCGTATTACCGGTGGAGTTCTTATATATATTGGATACAATGTATTCTTTATATATTCCTCCTATTTAAACCTGCTTCAGTGCTCTTCATCGAGTGTTGTTGTGGGCCGGTACATTTACTTTGAACAAATTAGAGTGCTTAAAGCAGGCTCCAAATGCCTGAATATTTTGTGCATGGGATAATGAAATAAGACCTCTGTTCTACTTTCATTGGTTTTTAGATCAAGAGGTAATGATTAATAGAAGCAGTTTGGGGGCATTAGTATTACGACGCGAGAGGTGAAATTCTTGGACCGTCGTAAGACTAACTTAAGCGAAAGCATTTGCCAAAGATGTTTTCATTAATCAAGAACGAAAGTTAGAGGTTCGAAGGCGATCAGATACCGCCCTAGTTCTAACCATAAACGATGCCAGCTAGCAATTGGGTGTAGCTACTACTATGGCTCTCTCAGTCGCTTCCCGGGAAACCAAAGCTTTTGGGCTCCGGGGGAAGTATGGTTGCAAAGCTGAAACTTAAAGGAATTGACGGAAGGGCACCACCAGGAGTGGAGCCTGCGGCTTAATTTGACTCAACACGGGAAAACTTACCAGGTCCGAACATAAGCGTGTAAGACAGATTGATAGCTCTTTCTCGAATCTATGGGTGGTGGTGCATGGCCGTTCTTAGTTCGTGGAGTGATTTGTCTGGTTAATTCCGATAACGAACGAGACTCAAATATATTAAATAGATGCTTTCAGGATTATAATGTTGAAGCTTATTATAGCCTTCTTTCATGCGTATTCTATATGTTTACAAATGTTTGAATGTGTTTATATAAGTGGAGTTGTACCTGTTGGTTTGTCCCATTATAAGGACACTAGCTTCTTAAATGGACAAATTGCGTCTAGCAGTACCGAGATTGAGCAATAACAGGTCTGTGATGCCCTTAGATGTCCTGGGCTGCACGCGCGCTACAATGAAAGTATCAACGTGTATTTCCTAGACCGAGAGGTCTGGGTAAACCGCTGAACCACTTTCATGCTTGGGATTGTGAACTGAAACTGTTCACATGAACTTGGAATTCCCAGTAAGTGTGAGTCATTAACTCGCATTGATTACGTCCCTGCCCTTTGTACACACCGCCCGTCGCTACTACCGATTGAATTATTTAGTGAGGTCTCCGGACGTGATCACTGTGACGCCTAGTGTTTCACGGTTGTTTCGCAAAAGTTGACCGAACTTGATTATTTAGAGGAAGTAAAAGTCGTAACAAGGTTTCCGTAGGTGAACCTGCGGAAGGATCATTATTGTATTCCTATCCGAAAAAAATTAAATATAATTTTTTAATCAAAAAAAAATTATATAAAACAATGAAAGAACAAAATATTTTTCTTGTTTTAATTTTGTTACTTTTTCATATAGAAAACAGAAAATAAAAACAATACAAACATCCAAGTTAATAAATGGACAAATGTGTTGTGTATTATTATAATATTATTATTATATAACACAACCATTAAAAGTCCATTTATTAGAAAAGTTATCATTTTATAATGGACAATTGTGTTGCGTGTGTTTGATTAAAAACCATTTAAAAGCAAAAAAAATTTTAAATATTAAAATTTTTATAAATCAAGCGTGTGATTAAACACACAAACCATTAAAAGCCCATTATTTATTGATTACTTATATAAAAGAAAACACCCATTTATAAACATTATATGGTTGTACTTAGAATTTATTCAACAAAATAAATGACAAGTTAATTTGTTTGCATTAACAATTTGGCATTTTTTTTTTATATATATAAAAATAATGCTGTTTTTGTAAACTAAGACATACGCAACGTAAAAATGTTTGGGTTAAAATTTGATTATTAATCTTTTGATTAATATGAAAATTAAAAGAAAAATGACATAAATATAAAAATTTTAAAAATTTATAACTCTAAGCGGTGGATCACTTGGCTCATGGGTCGATGAAGAACGCAGCAAACTGTGCGTCATCGTGTGAACTGCAGGACACATGAACATCGACATTTCGAACGCATATTGCAGTTCATGCTGTTATGTACTTTAATTAATTTTAAAGTGCTGCTTGGACTACATATGGTTGAGGGTTGTAAGACTATGCTAAATAAGTTGCTTAATATTTTAATTTAATTAAAATATTTTAAAGCAAATGGTATATTATTGGATTATATATTTTTAATCCATAATATGAATAGTCAAATATAAAAATATATATAATTAATTTTATATATTTTAAAAAATCCTCAAAATTAAGAAGCAAAAATCTTAGTATTCCTTAAAACGAAAACTATAACATTATATTTATAAAAATATAATAATTTTGTTTATATTTGGGGAATGTCTAGCTTAAAACTAAAATTTTTAGTCTAGAATTGCTCCATTAATATATTAAAAACAAAATATAAAAATTATATAATAATTATAATGTTTTCATATATTATTATTAATAAATATATGGATGAAAAGATTTTCTTAATGGATTTTTCAAAAAAAATATATACATAAATTAATCTATATATAAATTAAAAGCACGCAAATATAATAAAAAAAATTTTTTATACAACCTCAACTCATATGGGATTACCCCCTGAATTTAAGCATATTAATGAGGGGAGGAAAAGAAACTAACAAGGATTTTCTTAGTAGCGGCGAGCGAAAAGAAAACAGTTCAGCACTAAGTCACTTTGTCTTAATGGCAAATGTGAGATGCAGTGTATGGAATATCTTAATATCTAGTATGAGAAATTAGCGATTTAAGTCCTTCTTAAATGAGGCCATTTACCCATAGAGGGTGCCAGGCCCGTATAACGTTAATGATTACTAGAAAGATATTTCCAAAGAGTCGTGTTGCTTGATAGTGCAGCACTAAGTGGGTGGTAAACTCCATCTAAAACTAAATATAACCATGAGACCGATAGTAAACAAGTACCGTGAGGGAAAGTTGAAAAGAACTCTGAATAGAGAGTTAAATAGTACGTGAAACTGCTTAGAGGTTAAGCCCGATGAACCTGAATATCCATTATGAAAAATTCATCATTATATATGTAATATTAATTTATTAATATTATAATAATAGTGTGCATTTTTTTCATATAAGGACATTGTAATCTATTAACATTAAAACCTATTTATCAAAAGATCATTGGCTTTAAGTTTATTTTAATTAATTTGCTTTATTGCTTATTAACATTAAATAAATGCCTAATGATTTGATAAAGTGTTGATAGATTTATTATATATAATGCTTAAATTCATTTTGAATTTTACAATAATTTTATTATCATTGATTTTAATATTTATTGTATGCATTTATATGATTTACAATGCGAAAGATTCAGGATACCTTCGGGACCCGTCTTGAAACACGGACCAAGGAGTCTAACATATGTGCAAGTCATTGGGTTATATATATAAACCTAATGGCGTAATTAACTTAACTTTATTTAATGGGATTAATTTTTAGTCTATTTTCTTTTAAATAGTCTATTAATTCAATCCCGGGGCGTTCTATATAGTTATGTATAATAATAATTTATTATTA
>CAXKVI010000180.1:45000-47500 GCA_964058755.1 Campiglossa producta
TGAAAATAAGTTAGAATTATAATTACAACACTCTTCATATTAATACTTTTGTACGGCGGAAATAACTATGACACTCTTACGATAGCCAAATGTCTTCTTATCTAATTAGTGATGCACATAAATGGATTAACGAGATTCCCATTGTCCCCCTTACTTACTTACTTAAAATAGCCTTTAACCGCCTAGGCGATTTTGGCCGTCCCCCTATATTGGACAAATTCTCAAAAATGATCATGAAATTTCATAAAAAGCTATTAATGAAAATAAGTATGAAAATAAGTATGGCGGAAATAACTATGACTGTCTTAAGGTAGCTAAATGCGATGTCATCTAATTTGTGACACGCATAAATGGATTAATGAAATTCCCACATTTTTCAACTCTTAAAAATCATTCAAAAAATGTACACGGCAGAAGTAACTATGACTTTCTCTTATTATCATCTAATTATTGACCGGCATGAATGGATTAACTGTACCTATCATAGAAATTCTCATAGCTAAACTTAAGTTTTCATAATAATACTTAAGCTAGTTGAGATATGAGATATTAAACAAAAACGTACTAATATATAAGGAAATGTAATTTTATTTATACGAATAGTGATAATATTATGAAGATTTCTTACATCCAAACTATATTATTAATTTGCTAGTAGTAGTAAATTATATTAAATAATTTATCATCAATATATGGTTAAAATTTATGTCTTTCTATTTTTTGCTCATATAAACCCACTAAAATTGTAAAGCAACTGAGTGCATTTTAATAAGATTTTCATTCATGTTTAATAAATAGTAAATTTTCATATAATTTCTGCGATTTGGGGGTAAAATAATAATACTTGTATGAAAAATAATATTTGTATGAAAATGTAATACTTGTATCAAAACAATACTTGTATAAAAATAGTACTTGTATGGAAAATAATGGCTGTATAAAGAATAATACTTGTATGAAAAATAATACTTTTATGATAATATAACTTATATGAACAATAATATTTATATGAAAATATAATACTTGTATGAAAACAGTTCTTGTATGGAAGATAATAGTTGTATGAAGAATAATACTTGTATGAAAAATAATACTATTATTGTAATATTACTTATATGAAAAATAATATTTATATGAAAATGTAATACTACTTGTATGAAAATTGTACTTGTATGGAAGATAATAGTTGTATAAAGAATAATACTTGTATTAAAATAATACTTTTATGATAATATTACATATATGAAAAATAATATTTATATGAAAATGTAATACTTGTATGAAAAATAATATTTATATGAAAATATAATACTTGTATGAAAATAGTTCTTGTATGGAAGATAATAGTTGTATGAAGAATAATACTTGTAAGTAAAATAATACTATTATTGTAATATTACTTATATGAAAAATAATATTTATATGAAAATGTAATACTACTTGTATGAGAATTGTACTTGTATGGAAGATAATAGTTGTATAAAGAATAATACTTGTATGAAAAATAATACTATTATTGCAATATTACTTATATGAAAAATAATATTTATATGAAAATGTAATACTTGTATGAAAAATAATATTTATATGAAAATATAATACTTGTATGAAAATAGTTCTTGTATGGAAGATAATAGTTGTATGAAGAATAATACTTGTATGAAAAATAATACTATTATTGTAATATTACTTATATGAAAAATAATATTTATATGAAAATGTAATACTACTTGTATGAGAATTGTACTTGTATGGAAGATAATAGTTGTATAAAGAATAATACTTGTATGAAAAATAATACTTGTATGAAAAATAATACTATTATTGCAATATTACTTATATGAAAAATAGTATTTATATGAAAATGTAATACTTGTATGAAAATAGTATTTGTATGAAAAATAATATTTATATGAAAATATAATACTTGTATGAAAATAGTACTTGTATGGAAGATAATAGTTGTATAAAGAATAATACTTGTATGAGATAATAATACTTGTATTAAAATAATACTATTATTATAATATTACTTATATGAAAAATAATATTTATATGAAAATGTAATACTTGTATGAAAATTGTACTTGTATGGAAGATAATAGTTGTATAAAGAATAATACTTGTATGAAAAATAATGCTTGTATTAAAATAATACTTTTAAAATAATATTACTTATATGAAAAAATAATATGTATATGAAAGTTTAATACTTGTATGAAAATTAGTACTTGTATGGAACATAGTACTTGTATGCAATATCATAGATGTGTCGTTGACGTGCCAAAAAACATTTATGATGGTTGTATGAAAACTCGTACAGCTTGTATGGAAAAAATGATGGTTGTATGAAAACTCGTACAGCTTGTATGGAAAAAATGATGGTTGTATGAAAACTCGTACAGCTTGTATGGAAAAAATGATGGTTGTATGAAAACTCGTACAGCTTGTATGGAAAAAATGATGGTTGTATGAAAACTCGTACAGCTTGTATGGAAAG
>CAXKVI010000180.1:52500-57500 GCA_964058755.1 Campiglossa producta
TTAGTCTATTTTCTTTTAAATAGTCTATTAATTCAATCCCGGGGCGTTCTATATAGTTATGTATAATAATAATTTATTATTATTTATACCTCTAACTGGAGCGTACCTTGAGCATATATGCTGTGACCCGAAAGATGGTGAACTATACTTGATCAGGTTGAAGTCAGGGGAAACCCTGATGGAAGACCGAAACAGTTCTGACGTGCAAATCGATTGTCAGAATTGAGTATAGGGGCGAAAGACCAATCGAACCATCTAGTAGCTGGTTCCCTCCGAAGTTTCCCTCAGGATAGCTGGTGCATTTTAATATTATATTAAATAATCTTATCTGGTAAAGCGAATGATTAGAGGCCTTAGGGTCGAAACGACCTTAACCTATTCTCAAACTTTAAATGGGTAAGAACCTCACCTTTCTTGATATGAAGGTTGAGGTTATGATATAATGTGCCCAGTGGGCCACTTTTGGTAAGCAGAACTGGCGCTGTGGGATGAACCAAACGTAATGTTACGGTGCCTAAATTAACAACTCATGCAGATACCATGAAAGGCGTTGGTTGCTTAAAACAGCAGGACGGTGGACATGGAAGTCGTAATCCGCTAAGGAGTGTGTAACAACTCACCTGCCGAAGCAACTAGCCCTTAAAATGGATGGCGCTTAAGTTGTATACCTATACATTACCGCTAAAGTAGATGATTTATAATACAATTTCGATTGAATTATAAATTTTGAAACTTTAGTGAGTAGGAGGGTACAATGGTGTGCTTAGAAGTGTTTGGCGTAAGCCTGCATGGAGCCGCCATTGGTACAGATCTTGGTGGTAGTAGCAAATAATCGAATGAGACCTTGGAGGACTGAAGTGGAGAAGGGTTTCGTGTGAACAGTGGTTGATCACGAGTTAGTCGGTCCTAAGTTCAAGGCGAAAGCCGAAAATTTTCAAGTTTTAATTACAACATATCATCACAAAAAAAAAAAAAATTATACAAATAAATTTAAAAAAAATTTTTTAGAATCAAAAGGAAAAACAATATATTTATAAAAGAAACAAACAAAAATTTTTCGAAATTTTTATTTTCTTTATAAAAAAAAAAATTGTTTTTTCAATTCAAAAATTTTTTTATTTGTATTTTTTTTTTAAATTGATTTTTTGAATTTTATTAAACACTTGAATAATTTTGAACGAAAGGGAATACGGTTCCAATTCCGTAACCTGTTGAGTATCCGTTTGTTATTAAAAATGGGCCTTGTGCTCATCCTGGCAACAGGAACGACCATAAAGAAGCCGTCGAGAGATATCGGAAGAGTTTTCTTTTCTGTTTTATAGTCGTACTACCATGGAAGTCTTTCGAAGAGAGATATGGTAGATGGACTAGAAGAGCATGACATTTACTGTTGTGTCGATATTTTCTCCTCGGACCTTGAAAATTTATGGTGGGGTCACGCAAACTTCTCAACAGGCCGTACCGATATCCGCAGCTGGTCTCCAAGGTGAAGAGTCTCTAGTCGATAGAATAATGTAGGTAAGGGAAGTCGGCAAATTAGATCCGTAACTTCGGGATAAGGATTGGCTCTGAAGATTGAGATAGTCGGGCTTGATTGGGAAGCAATACCATGGTTTATGTACTCGTTCTGGGTAAATAGAAAACTTCGGTTTTTGTTCCCCGGATAGTAGTTACGTAGCCAATTGTGGAACTTTCTTGCTAAAATTTTTAAAGTTATATATATTTTTTTAAATGTATATTCTTTTTAAATTATAACGATTATCAATTAACAATCAATTCAGAACTGGCACGGACTTGGGGAATCCGACTGTCTAATTAAAACAAAGCATTGTGATGGCCCTAACGGGTGTTGACACAATGTGATTTCTGCCCAGTGCTCTGAATGTCAAAGTGAAGAAATTCAAGTAAGCGCGGGTAAACGGCGGGAGTAACTATGACTCTCTTAAGGTAGCCAAATGCCTCGTCATCTAATTAGTGACGCGCATGAATGGATTAACGAGATTCCCACTGTCCCTATCTACTTGGGCGCCGGTTCGCCTTTGGATACAGGCCCGCATTCAAAGCGAAAGGAGGAGTGTCTGGTAGCTGTTTGCACGGGTAAGTGTTTTTTGTGGGAGGGTCGAACCCCCGCGATGGGAAAGGGTAAGCGCACGCGCGCTAGGCGCGAGGCTGACGGTGCAGTTGGTGCTGGTGGGACGAAGTCGGCGTTTGACGATTCGACCTCGGGTGGTGAGTGTGAGGGCCCTTCGTCGTTGCCAAGCTCGCCTCCTAGGCAGCTTACGAAGCTTGGTCCCAAAAGTGCGGGGAAAAAGAAGGAGATAACCCTGGTTGGCGGTACGACGAAGTGCGCGGGTGAGGGCGTGGGTTCGGTAACCCAACCCAAGCACGATTTTGTGCTTAATAGCACGGGTGCGATCCCCAGAAAGGTCGCCACCGAGGAGGAGAAAAGGGTGGAAAGGGTGATGGCCGACATCAAGAAACGTGTTGAAGAAAGGATGGCAGGTGAGTCCAAAGGGACAGGGATGACGGACAAGACGGATAAGTCTGGGGCTGAGTCGGACGTGGGTGACGAGGAGGACCTGACGGAAGCGACCAACGGAGACGACTTGGGAGACGATGCTGACATGGAGGACGAGGACGACGACAAGGTAGGAAAAGGGGAAGTAAATAAGGGATCTAAAGTTGGGGTAAATGGGGGGATGAAAAATGAAGCAAATGGGGGGATAAAGAAAGTTGGCCTCCTGGGGGATGACCCTAATAGGGACAATTCTTATATTGTCCGTATGAAGGGGATCACGGCCAGGTTTAGTAAACTGGTCTTCGACGACAAGGGCGCGAGTCTCCAGTCCGCGAAGCAGCTGATGGAGGTGTCCTCGGATTACGAGACCCTCCTGATGACGGCCATTGCCGAGAATGCTCGTCTTCGTGGACAGGTCGAGGCGCTTTGTAAGCGTGGTGAAGTTTTCTCACGCAGTCGGGGCCTCACAACCCCCGACCGCGTGGCAATGCCAGCGCCGCGCTTGCCAGCGACGGTTGGACCCGCGCCAGTGGCGTTGAAGCCAGCGGTGGAAACTTGGTCGGCGATTATCAGGAGTAATGTTCCTGATATGTCCCCCAAGGAGGTCGAAAGGAAGGTGGAGAAGGAGGTGTTGCCGGCTTTGGGTGTCAGAGTGCACCAACTGAAGCCGATAAAGGCAGGTGGTATGGTTCTCCGAACTCGTTCGGAGAAAGAGAGGGAGAAAGTGGTGAACCACGAGAAATTTAAGGAAGTGGGCTTGAAGGCTAGTGTGAATAAGAAGCCGGGAGCCAGGGTCGTTGTGATGGGGGTTGATACGGGGATTTCCCCTGACGAGTTCATGGAGGAACTCCATCGGCTCAACTTCCAGGACATCAGCCCTGGTGGCCTTAAGGAAGGGATGAGGTTGGTCAGTCGCCCCTGGACGGTGGCCCCTGACGGAAGGACGACCGTAGTGCTTGAGGGTTCGGACGAATTAACGTCCGAGCTCTTGCAGAATGGTCGTGTTTACGTCAAGTGGTTCTCCTTCCGGGTGCGACCGTTTGACCTGATCCCCGCCTGCTTCAGGTGCATGGGATTTGATCACCGCGTGGCCGAATGTAGGGCTAAGTCCGATGTCTGTCGGAGGTGCGGGCGAGAAGGGCATACTGCTGCACGCTGCGACAATGATCTTCATTGTCGCAACTGCGCCTTCAAGGGTAGGCCTGCCGGCCACTCAATGGTGTCCGAGGCTTGCCCTCTGTATGCTGCCGTTGTCGCCCGGGCCCTCGCCAGACATTAATGATGGAGGTACGCCTCCACCAATTTAATTGTCAGGGCGGGTACGCGGTGATGTGTGAGTATGGTGCGTGTATGGCTGAAGAGGGTTGTGGCATTGCCCTGCTCCAGGAGCCTTACTGCACCAATGGTGTAGTAAGGGGTCTCCCTGGTGGCTTTAAGGTCTTTGTCGACCTTAAGGGCAATGCCGCGGTCGTTGTGAATGAACCCAGTTTTGAGTGCATGTTGTTGAGTGCGACTGATTTTGGAGTGTGTGTTGGCATCGAGGGTCCTTTTGGTAGAATCCTCGCTGCCAGCATATACTGCAAATTTGGGGAGCCCATGGAGCCCTACATCCAATACCTGGACACGGTGCTACTTCTTGCAAGTAGCACGCCAGTCGTCATTGGATTGGATGCGAATGCCGTCTCCCCTGTGTGGCACAGTAAGTTGTCCAGACATTTGCCTGGATACCCGAGCCACGCACGGGGGGAGGTGCTGGGTGAATGGGTGGTGTCAAAAGGTGTGTATGTGATGAATGAGCCGAGTGAATTTTATACGTTTGATGGGCCCATGGGTAGGAGTGATATTGATGTGACACTTATGAATGAGGCAGCAACTAGAGTGTTTGAATTTCGGTGGAGTGTAAGGGGAGGGACAGGAATAAGCGACCACAATCTGATCGAGATTGTGTTCGCTCCTCGATCCTCCCCAGGTGTGATAGAAAGTGTAAATGAGGAAAAGATATGGTGCGCTGCTGGAGCGAATTGGAAGTTGTACGGGCAGCAAGTGCGGTCAGCGGTGTACTCAATACCGCTGAGCGCATTTGAGGAACTGTCCGTTGACGACCAAATTGCTCGTCTGAATGAATGTATCTGGAGAGTGAATGATAGTATGTTTCATAGGTGGAAGAGAAAACGATATAAGCGCGTCAAGTGGTGGACGCGTGAGCTGACCGAGAAGAGGAGATCCGTCAGGCACGCGAGACATCTGTTTCAGCGTGCAAGGCGGGTCAACTCGGATGACGTATCTCAGCTCAGGAGTCAATCAAAGAGGGAAATGCGTGAATATAAGAGAATGTTGGTGAAGGTTAAAGAGGATGAATGGCGGAGTTTTGTGGCGGATAACCGTAACGACCCCTGGGGTCAGGTCTATAAGATCTGCCGGGGTCGTCGGTTAAACGAGGTGAATTCTCTCCGCGTCGGAGAGACTACTCTCTCGACGTGGA